>APFE031299616.1:0-10447 GCA_000404065.3 Pinus taeda | reverse complement strand
AGAAGGAAAACAACTACTTAAATGGAAAGTAGCGGTTGATAGGACTTTAAAATTGTTGAAAACAAAAGATAATATAACAACATGTATAATATTTACTATATTTCAAGAAGTTTTTCTAAGTTGAGACAGATTAAAGTGGAGCTACAATTAGAGTTTTTTTAAATCAACAGAGAACATTGATTTCTTATTTAAGTGAAAATTAAATGAAGAAAAATAGAACCATTCCTCTTATGACAAGGAATTCTATGTTGTAGTTCAAAATTTGAAGATATGGAGACATTATCTTATGCCTAAAGAGTTTGTTTTGTATAAAGACAATCATGCTTTGTAGTTTGTCAGCAGTCAACCAAAATTGAATGAAAGACATGTTAAGTGGGTAGAATTTATACAAAATTTCACTTTTGTAATCAAGCACACAAGTAGTTCATCAAGTAAGGTAGTTGATGAATTAATTATAATTAATTTAGTTTTACATGAATTTCAAGTAAATGCTTTATGATTTGATGAGATAAAGGAGATGTATGGAGATGATGTACATTTTAAGGATGCATTGGTAGTATGTGAAAATCTAGTGAGTATGGATAGAAACTAGTTGTTGAGTTACATGATTCAAGAAGGTCTTTTGTTCAAGGATGGTAAGATTTTCATTACAAAATGTCCAATGAGGGGCAATTTGACAAAGGAAAAGCACAGTGGAGGACTATTAGGACATTTGGATGGGATATGGCATTTGATTTGTTGAATGATTTTTATTTTTCACCAAGTATGCAGACTGATATGAGGAGATTTATTGAAAGGTGAAGAGTATGTCACCATGCTAAAAGGAGTCAAAATACATGTTTATATCAGCCATTGTCGATTCCAAGTAGACCATGAGACTTAGTGAGAATGAATTTTGTTTTGGGGTTTCTTCAAACTCATAAAGGTAATGATTCTATTCAGAAATTAACATGTAGATTCTAAACTACTCATGAAATTTTCTAAATCACAAGACTAGAAGCTCCTCTACTAAACTACGGAAGAAAATTCACAATCAAGAACAAAAAGCATTAACATGCATCAAGGTTCAACGCACATACACAAAGATTTATCTAGGGGAAAACAAATGCTCAAAAATCCTTACTATTTGTACTACAATAATCAAATAATATCAATGAATACAATATGTGATGCTCAAGCTTGAGCTCAACCAGCACCTGTATCTTCTGACTAACTAACCTTGGCCAATACTTAGGGAAAATTTCAAGCCTCCAAGCCCCTATTTCCTTGCATTGTTCCTTAAGGAATTAACCCATATTATTTAGGAAATTCTGCAATCTGGATTACACAATTCCTATAGGTCCTTCTCTGACTGCATGCATGACCTGTACAACTTGGAATAATTTACAACTAATAGTACATTTCCCTTGGAATTTCCATCTCAACTGGGTAAATCAAATTCTCTGCATGAAACAATTATTTTGGGTTGATTGATCAGTTAATTGGTTGATCACTGAGTGTGGTTGAAGTTCCACTTCCACAACTTGACCTCCACTAGTTCTTCTGGAAGTTAGAAATAGTTAAAATAACAATAACTCAAATTAACTGAAATAGATTGCTACAAATTAGCAATCAATAATGTAGAACTAAACTCAAGATTCTCCAAATTTTACTGAGTCAACTGAGTGACAAGATCCATGTCACCTCAGTTAACTCCCTCCAAGTATTCTGTTACTGTCAGTCTTTGAAGCCTTCCATCAGTGATCAAACATGCTCTTACAAAGTGATTTCAAGGTGTCAAAGTCAAATTTTGTCATTTCAGTGAGTCTTCAAGTAAAATTTGGTCACTAGTTATTAGGTCTAGGGGTTGTTTTCACTCCTTCTAAAGTCTTCCAAGTATTGGTCCATGTCACCGTTTAGCTTAGTTTACCATCATTCAAAGAGTTATCATCATCATTTCGGGTTCCAATGGGTCATTTTACACCTTGTTCGTGCTTCAGTTGTACTTGGGTAGACCCATTTCCCTCTCCTAGGGTTTTGAAGGTAATTTTTCTTGGATGGCCAAATGAGCAACAAAACTTGTGTCATTATGTTCATACACCTTCCCCTATCCCTAATATACCTTCTTAAACAATTCCCATCATTGATATCCCTCAAATTCATCATTTTCTCACAAACCCTAGTTTATTGCTACAATTTGATAATTTTCTAGGCTAGGCCTGTGTTTTTCCCTTTTGGACCCCTTCCCCTCATTCAATATTTGAAATTCCACTTTCCCCTAATTCCTAACATCCCTCCCTACTTCCTAAAATTTTCTCAAGAATTTAGAATCCCCTTATCCCCTTCGTTTCCTTTCATTTCTACAAATCCCCTGTTCCACATATCGGCATAGGTTTTCTTCAAACTATGTTTTTGAGCAAGAAAAGAGAATTTGACAAATGTGAATAGAGGTTTTTGTCCATCTTTGACCCAAGAATAAAAACCTCTTTCAGTTTTTATGCAGGTTTCATGGTTTTGGAGAAATGTCGAAAACAACATTGGCCTCAGGAGGATGGATGCACTTCTAAAGTGACCTTGGGAAAATCAAGATTTCACCTAGCTGGGATGTTCAAATGACTTTCTTGATGATTTCAATACTATCTAGACAGAGATATATTTCTAATGAGCTATCATAAGCTCAATTTGGAGTTGAGGAAGATCTTCAAAAGTTGATTGCAACAACACTCTTCATTTAGGCAACCTCATTCTCCACATTTTGACCAGTATTGCAAGATTTGACTTTTGATAGAGCAAATGAACTCCAAATTGAAAAATTCAAGATGTTCTAGAAAGTAGACTCGACAGGATTTCCAACGAGCTATCACACGCCCAATTTGAACACCAAGAAGGCCTTCAAAAGTCATCTGCAAAAAGGTGATGCACATCAGGGAGGTCTTGCCCATCAGAGGGTCAGCGCTGCACATCAGAAGGGCGCTGCACATCAGACAACTCTTCCCTGTGTAAAATTACACTGGCACTGCACATTAGGTAGGCATTGTGCAATGGGCCCAGTGTGCTGCGCATCAGCTAGGGAGGCTCCAAACTCACTCAAATTCATCGCAAACTCTCCCAAATGCTGCATTCACCCCCTACAAGTAAGTGTTCTTCTATCCTAAGCTGAAATAAGTCTTTTTCATGTTTTTTTCATGAGTTTTTCTTCCTAAAATCAAAACCCTAGCTTGCCTCCATACTCTTTGTCACCTCATTGCAAAACTATCACATCATTGCAAAACCAACATCCTTTGTCCCTTTTCCCAAACTCCATTGCACTAGAACTACCCATTCATTTCATTTTCCATATCCCACTCCCCTAAGAAAACTCATTCCCTTCATCAAACCCTAATTTCCTCTCAATACCCTAATTTCCCAAAACCTCTCCCTTCATTCCACAACTCCATTTCACATTTGTAAAATCTCTTCATACTCATCTCCCTTGTCCTACCCCATTATCATTTTCCAACATATTATCATCACATCACTTCCCTAAGACAAGCATCAAGCACCATGACAAGAAACAATGAATCAAGTTATGAAGAAGAAACACTAAGTGACAGTTCAAGAGAAAGAAATGTACAGCCTAGGAGACCTCACAAGGGTGGAAAAATTATTAGAGAGGAACCTATTAGCATGATTGAATTCCTCGCTTGCCCCCTTGCTACCACTTGTTTCAGATATCAGTCTTGCTTTGAGTTTTGTGAGATGGTTGAGAGGGTTAAATACCACCATGAGTTAGCAAGGCAATTTGTCATAAACATGGAGAATAATGTGGTACACCTTGCTGGGATCAATTTCACTCTTTCACCAGCTATTATTGCAAAAGCCACTAGAATGCCAGATGTAGGGGAAAAGTGGAACAAAAGGCAGAATATCAGCAAGCAACATTATGAACCATATATTAAGGCCAAATATCATGGCAAATTGAGTAGGGTGTTTCCTTTCAAGTTCTTGGAGGACCGGTATGTTCCACTTATGAAAATTATCATCAAATACTTCACATGTGGGGGTAGGTTCTCCAGACTTTATGCCTACCATATCAGATTACTTATGCACTTCACCAGGGTCAGAATGATGAGTATTCCATATTTCATATGCAAAAACATAGAGAGGATGATTGTGATTGCAAAAAGAAAACCATACCCACAACAGCTCAACAATATTTATCACTTTGTTGTCATCAAAATTATTGTTTTGCATCAGCTCACTCAGTTGGGAGTGTCATGGAAAACTTTCATTGCCCATGAAATCTTCAAGGGGCCTCAAATTTTTATAGATCCTCAAGAGGAAGATGAACCTTCCGGGCAACAAAAAGAGCCCGAAAGAAAAATTGAAGAGGTTCATATTCCTATGTTTGTAACTTATGAAAAAGGCACTAGGAGGCTTTTTGTAGTTGCCAAACGAGTACTATCTCCACCAGGGGTGGAAGCAGTCTCGTTTTCTTCACCGAATCACAGGCAAATGCTATCTTCACCTAGGGTGAAAGGGGCTTTGCCTTCTTCTTCAGCTGAATAGGTACAAGAAAAAGACAAAGGAAAGCAACAAGTGTATGATGAAGGCCCTACTGAAGGGCAAGACAGGGATTTTGTTTTGGTTGAGGAAGATGACACTGATTTGAGCTCTCAAAGCTCAAGACTCAAGGATATGATCATCAAAGAGAAGGAGGCTGAAATCCAAGCCTTATCACTTGACCTTGAGAGGGCCAAATGGATCATTAACTTTCTTGAGCAAGAGAACAAGCAACTAGAGGACAAACAAGAAACTATGGAGCTGCAAACAATTAGAGAAAACCGACAAGTGACAAAAAGAAGAAAAATCAAGATGACATCTCTTGAGCAAGAAATTGAGACTGATCGATAATCATGGTTGGAAAGAGTGAATATCCACCTTGAGACGATGCTTGATAAGGCTAACAAGGAGAAGAAAATGTTGCGCCACATGGCTTATCATTACTTAGCTCGGAATAAAATTTACAAGACAAGGATAAATGGCCTAAACGCTACGTTAAAGAGAGCCTTGAGAGCCAAAAAGGAACAAGACAAACTTAAAATTTTGGCTGAAGCTTCCTTGGCTTAGAAAAGCAATTAGTAAGCTTTCCTCTTGCCAAATTTGAAGAAATTTTGAGAAAATTTTGTCATTTCACAATTTTACAATGTAAAACACAGGAATTTTCAGCTGATGGCATTGCGCATTGAGTTGGCTAGGAATTTTGCAAAAAGGCTTACATTTTTGGAGTCCTCATGGAAAAATAATGAAACCCAGAAAGTTTCATAAGTTTTGGACGAGATCTGGGTCACCTAAAGGGAAAAAAACACCTAAACAATGCCCTCTCTGCCACTTTTTGGACCTGTAAGAACCAGTCTTGGGAGAAGCAACTTTGGAGGGGACAAATGACCTCCAAATCCAAAAATTCAAAGTGTTCCAGAAACTAGACAGGTATAGCTTTCCCACAAGCTATCTTGGGCCTGATTTGGTGAAGTGTAAGGCCTCCAAAAGTAGCCTTTAAGTAGCGTTACACATCAAGCTTAGGGCGTTGCGCATCAGGCAAATTTTTGCCAATTTTGCCTAAAAACTCAGAATTTCACCCAGCTTGACTATCAATTGACTTTTTCTCTTCTCCTTCATGAATTTGTGATGGTAAATGATGTAATATGATGTAAATATGATGAAAAATGACTTGAGGGGGTAGATACATCAGTTAGAGGTGGTTTGAGGTTGAATGAATCAGTTTCCATAATTTTAAAGGCAAGCTGTTCCACTGCCTATTTTCTAGTTCCTAGTTTAGATTTTGTTGAAACAACTCCTTGACTCATGGATTCGACCTGTAATGGCTATCATAGGTGGTTTGATGCCTATATTATGTACTTTCTTAGTCACTTGTAAAGGTTTGACTCTTGTGGATGCATTGAGCTACTTTGTAAATAACTTTTGTAGTTTGGCAAGGAAATGAACAAGGGTTTTGCAGCATTTTGTGGGATTCTTGTGGTAATGTGTATTAGCATTGTTTTCTCCTCTATAATTTAGTTTTCTCTTATGTGTATATGTGCCATTATCTATCTTTTTCTACATAACTAAATGAATCAAGATTAATAGGTGGAATCCATTGATGTTCAGTGCTCTGCCTTGCAATTTCATTTAGTTTTAAATGTTTTCTACTATTTGAATAGGACTCATGAAACTTGCATGCCCTCTCCAACTCCTCACTAGTCTTACACTCACCATCACATTCATCTCAAAGTGCTAAAACACTTGCCTACCTCGCCCCACAGAAACCTCTGCAAATCTGAGTTGATTTCCCGGACCTAAAGCTGCCTTCCTCATCTGATCTAGCAAACAACCATTAAAATCAATCAAAATCCTCGGAGAAAATATACCTAGCTATTACACAGTAATTTTTCACCATTGGTCACCGTCCCTGTTACCCCTATTTCTGTACATTGGAGGACACATTCCGGGACCTGTGAGCAGTGACATAACCTAAAAACACTTGCATTATATTCCCCTAAGTATGTACTTCATGTTCCTTGAAGACACCTTCTGCAAATTATCCCTAAAAAGTGCCCTTTTTCCATTAGCGCTGGTACACAGTGTCTTACCCACGCCAATGACTGAGATCCTCAAAAGGGGGCGCGCCCATTGGCGCTCTGTCCCAGAGCAACACCCGCGCCAACCAAGTTTAGTCATGATTTTTGGCCAGCGCGCACCCATATGTTTTTTCCTCTCTTGTCATCAAGTTCTTTGAGGGAAAAATCTACAAGATAGAGGTCGAGAGTCATTGTTTATCCATGACAACTCTGTTCAGTAGCTTTTGAGGGATAATGCCAATCCAGAATGAGTGTCCTGATACATTGTATTTGCCTCCCTTCTCCCTTTATAAATAATTGTCCTCATGCATTAAACCAGTTAGTTTTTTGCTAGAGCTTGTGAGTGCTGAAGTAATGCTTGAGTGATAATAAGGATTTTGAAGCATAGAGAGGTCATGCTGCCGGAATCCTGAGAGAGAGAAGGTTGCAAGGCATACATAGCTGCTCGCCCAGTCAAAGGAGGATCTGACGTCAGGACTTGGTTGTATTCTATTTTGTTTCATTAATAACAATGGATGACTATCATTATGGTTCCACTCATGTGTCTTTATTATGATGTTTGAGTTGTATCTTTTCTGACTGATACATAGTTGTATTTCTTGGATTTTATGCTTGTATTCGTCTTGTTCTTTGCATGTGCAGGTGTCTATTCACGGAGATCGTGAGGATTGTGACCAGCTGAAGTGAAAGAACGGGAGCTATGACACTTCTACGAATATAAGCGTTGGATTCGAAGTAGGCCCTTATATCAATATTTTATTCGCAATTAGGAACCTGCGTGTGAGCGTTGTGTGATTGTTGCTAGACCCCATTTGGGGCTAGTGGGATCACCTCTGTCCGCAGAGGAGATTTACCTATACAACAATTTGGCGACTCAGCTGGGGAGAAGCTTGTTGTTTGATTTTGTTGTTTGATTTGTAAACTTTAGACGGAGCCTGAAGCACGGCCAGATAGCCTTCGAAACACTATTGCTTTGCAGTAGTGAAGTAGATCAAAGCCACTTCAGTCAATCTCCGGTTTGGTTTACAGACTGAACAACTTGGATTTTGTCTTACATGTTGGTTTTTCTCTTGTTTTCTTGCTTGGATAGCTTTCTGGGTTAAGTTTCTTGCTTTTTCTTGCTTACTGGCCTTTCTAGATACTGTAAACCAAGCTTTGGACTACCTGTTTTGTTTTTTTTTTACCTGGCAAACTTGACAGTCGCGCCAGACTTGTTAACTTTTTCAGTTAGCTTGTTTGTCAGCCTTCTGAGCTTGGATTTGTATCTTTTTGCATCTTTTACAGCTTCTGGAAGTTTCTTGGACCTTTATGTGACTGGTTATTCTTTTTGTCCTTCAGTTGTTTGCTTTTTTCTATCGATTTTATATCTTAGCCCTCGTGGCTTTTCACGTCGAGCCTTCTGTGGGAACTTATGGTTTGATGATCCAATCAGCTTTTTGGTTGTTTTCCACACTCCTCTGGTAGTTGTACAAGTTTTGCATTCTATGCTGCAAGTATCTCACTTTTAGCTTGTTTATTTCTTGCTTGACTTCATTTGAACTTAGATTACATGGTTCTTTGAAAGTCTTGGTGTTTTCTTTGCTTGTGGGTCATTTTTGACGTTTCAGAATTGGTTCTGGATTCCTTTGAGTGAATTATCTGTTGAGTGTATATCTCTTGAAATATGTTGAGTGCATCATACTATTCTAAAAGAAAAAGAAAAAAAACCAAAGATTTTTTGCTTTTTATTAATTATCATTTCCTGTTAATTGTTGCTTTTAAAAAGAGAAAAAGATTTTGATTTCTTGTTATTAGCTGCATTAGGATCTTTGTGATCATTTTGTTTCTAAAAAAAATCTTGACTCTCCTGTGGATAGAGTTCATTCAATGAAACGATACAATTTTTGCATATAGTTTGCATTTAGGAAGTTTCAAGAGATCACATACGGTAGGACCGAAAACTGAAACATAATTAAAGATAAACCGTAAAATGAACTCAATGAACCTAACAACGCATTGAAACATAACGCACATATTCTAGAGGTCTAGGTTAGAGATGTGTTCTGGCGTCTTTAAACCTGGTAGTTTATCGTTGAGTGGTTGGATGATTCCTCCACGGTGAAACGGTAGGTGCCAATACGGATTGTGCTCCCACGTACCGTCGCGTATATATTGGGAGACCCCTATAGGCTTGCAACCTTTTATCCATAGGAAGCCGAGTCTGCCGCCTTACAAGCTGTAATGCACTGAACATAGCATTCGGGAAGATTGACTGCAGTATGGGAAGTCCTTGGTTTTCATCTGATTGCCAAGGTGTATAAGCAGTTTTACGGATTGTTTGGCACACCTCTTACCTAGTTCTCCACAGTAGTCACTTTTGATCCTTTTCGGACTCCCTAAAAGAAAAGGTGTAAGTGAGTGTCTTGTCACTTCGTGCTCATTAAATATTCGAAGGAGACTAGAGTCATCTTTTTGTCCTTTTCTCGACTCTTAAAAATGAAAAGGTCAAGTTCTGTGTCTTAAAATTTATTTGACCACGATCACATATAACCTGGCTAAATTTTGTTTGCGTTAGTCTGAGTAGGGTCTGGTTTCGTTAGATTCCCTAGGATTTTTGTGAAATTCCATCCTGGCGGAATTACCAATCTCGTCTCCCGAGATACCGGTTGTGAGTGAAATTATTCCTATTGTTCCAAGTATACAACCGCTTAACTCTCGTGCTCCAGACGACGAGAATTACCAATTTTATTCGAACCCTATTTGGGAACCTTCTCAAAACGGTGTCCCTTTTTGGGAATACACTTCTCCTCGCCAACCATTTCCTACTGATATGGAAAACCCATCCCCTACTACGACTGACGAATCTGGTATGTCAGGAGATGAGATTCCCACCACAGTGGAATCTACACATGTTAGTAGAACTGCTACTACTGGGGGACTACCTCTTGGCTATAGAGCATTACGTGATTTTCTATCATCTCCTTTTCCAACTTCTGTTTGGTCACCACCCATTTTCTCAAATACAGAGCCTTCGACTCCACAATCTCGCGGTACCGCTGTTACCTCAGTCACAACCCCTCCAACAGTATTTGTGGCTTCTTCGACCCCTATTTTTAGTCAACCTTCGACCTCTTTCTTCCTAGGTTTTGATCCTGCATCGAATATCCCACTTGCAGGGCAATACGATCAGTATCTACCACCTCCTGGGAATCGGACAGGTCAACCGACTATGGAGGTTTCAGTTCCGCTGTCAATAGATTGGGCTTCCACCTCTTATCATGGTGGTCAAGTGTCGTATGCGCAACCCGACCAACCACATCAACAAAACCTACAAGGACAATCCTTCCAAGGAAACCCTTTTGCCTCTAGTGGTCTCTTTTTCACCCCTCCTACACAACCTACTGGTAATCCAGGCCAACCTTCCACTCAGCAAGCTCAGCCTGGTATCCAGCAAGGCTCTCATACTGGACAAACCGGTCAATCATTTGTTAACCCAAATCAACCTAACGTCCAGTATACCCAAGTTTCTGGCCAAGCTGCCCGATCAATTGGTCAGCCAACTATCCAGTATACTCAATATTCTGGGCAAACGGGTCAGCCTCAAACACAATTGGGCCAATCACCTGCCCAGCCCACTCAGCCATCTGGTATGATAGGACAACCTTCTACTGCACAACAGCAACCTCAGTATCAGCAGGTAGGTCAACCTCAATATCAGCAGTTAGGTCAACCTCAATATCAGCAGGTAGGTCAACCTCAGTATCAGCAGGTAGGCCAACCTCACTACCAGCAAGGTTATCCTTCTACTCAGATAGCCCAACCCACTGGACCGTCTACTGGCACTACTCAACCCGGCACTTGGACCCAAGTAG
>APFE031299606.1:0-18578 GCA_000404065.3 Pinus taeda | reverse complement strand
CTAGGTCCCACTGACCTTTTAGACCTCTTAACCTTTGGCCGCTCTCGTGCTATGGGCATGCCAGCATCTAGGGACCTCTTGACACTCTCATAGGCCTACAAGCCACCATCCAAGGACTTTTCCCAGCGGACCTGTGCCAACATCCCTTGAAATAAAGGCACTTTTCTAGCCCAGAATTTCGGCCACTCCCCAAAATTTGTGTAACTTTTAGTATCCATCGAAGACATGATGACAAAGATTAAAAAATATATATATATATATGAGAAATAAAAATCAGGAATAAGCCTAACCATCCCCAACTGCGATTGACATTCTGTCAAACACTTGGAATCAATGAAACCTACAGGTTTAGGATACAAGACAAAGCATGAATGACCAAAAAACTTATGAACCATGGAAAGAAGGATCACCAACGTCTCCATTGAGCTATTATAACATCAATTAGGTGATGCATCCATCATTTTAACATTCAAAATTAAATACATGAAATAAACATGAAATGACTCAACCAATTAACCATGCTTATAACGAGCATAAAACCAGGTAAATATCAGAGATATGACATCCTTTAAATCCACATATAAACAAGTGAAAGAGTAAGAGACCTTAGCTTTCATTACTAATATGCAAATCTGAAAAGGTTCGGGACTTCCATGTACCAACTAACTGTAGACATGGGTGAACCAAATATTTATTTTAGCCAATCACCCCCATGCCATATTCCAAATGTGGATGTGGGATCTCATAAGAAAACCAATCCAAAAACAACCAAGGGAATCCAAAAGTTAAACCACATCCACCGTCATCAAATCGTGATCACACCGAAACTGGTGCTCCGATCATAACCGAACCGAACTATGAATTCCATCTCCACTCCATCACTATCCTCGAGGAATTTTTGACTTCTTGTCTCTCAGGCTTTACCGCAAACCAACCACAGATCACTTGACCCTAAACCGAGACCAGTCTCTCAGGCTTTACCACAATCTACACCGGATCATTAGGCCCTAAACTGAGATTCCTCCCTCAGAGTTTACCATGCATCCTTCCAAAATGGATCAAGGGATTCCTTGGCCTTTGGGAATGAACCTTGAGACCACCTCCGCCCGAAGTTCTGAAATCCATCCGAAAAAACCAAAGATCCAAACCGAAAAAAATATCCCAACACCATGGCATCCAGAAAAAGGCGAGGCTAGGCCGACAACCACTGTCATAACCCAGAAAATGCATGCCACTGACAACAAGAGAACCATACACCAACAAGAAAAGCCATGCATGTCCAAACCAACTAGGAAATCAAACATGCAATATGCTACCTGCAAGTATTCCTGATGAATCTCCCTGATCCTGCTCTTCTTCCTTGATCCTTGCTTTCCTTCCTTTCCTTTCCTTGCCTGCTTTTCCCTTCCTTGCTCTAAAACCTAAGCAAAAACTTGAGCCAAGTGTTTACATTGACCAAGATGTTGCCAACTAATCCTCATAAGCCTTTTTGTCAATGAGTACTCTATTTTCTTCAATTTCCTCCTCACATGCAACCTATGACCTTTTGCCTCACTTTTCTCCTAATTTCCTTTATTTTCATAAACAAATGAGCCAAAATTCCTTTTTTTCCTTTTAATACCTTTTCCTTTTCCTTTGTCTTTGCCTTTTCCAATCTCCTTTGCCATAATAAACTGAAATCTCCTTTCCCATAGTAAATTGACTGAACACCCACACCAAGATGTCCTACCCAACATTAATCTTGGAATAAGTGTCCCTTGCCCATGGTCTTGTTCTTACCTTTATATACCTTATTACATGGAATTTTCATGAGGGTTTTTACACAATATCATAGTAGTCTTCCTCAAGCCCCCTTAGAGGTTTAGCTTGAGAATGGTTTCCCTAGTCATCACATTGATTGCAGCCCCAAGGTAAATCAAGGTATTAGGGACCATAATGCCATCAATGTGCACAAACACTACTGGGCTACCATTATCGAAGTACTTTGGGGAGATTACCCTCCCAAGCATTAGGTCAAACAATTGTCCAACAAAATGGATAGTGGGGTATCTATTCTTCTTCTCCCAGGTATTTTGAAACACACTTCCTTGATAAGCTTGTTGTAAATGGGGACATCTTTGATGGCTCGGAGAAGGGGTATTTTTACACACAAGTTCTTCAATTCTCCCCAAAGCTAAGCCTCTTCTAGGGCGTGTTGTTTAGGGTGGACCAACCATTCATGGTAAGGAGGTGCATTGGCTTGAGGGGTAGTCTATTCGTTCTCTTCAATCTCTCTATGTGGAAAAGGTGGGCGATTATCTTGGATTTCCACAACATAAGCATGCTAGGATGTCTCCCCACTGTAAACCTATTGTTCCTACTTATTGTTCAGGTTCAGATTGGGTTGAGAGAGCATTTGAGGTTTCTTAAGTGGGGTATGGTGAGGGAGCTATGGTTGAGGTTGAGGTGGAGGTAGTAGAGCAGGAGGTTGTGTTGTTTGAGGCCTCCACCCTGGTGAGAGGTTTCTCCATTGGGAATATTGTGGTGGATATGGTTGGAAAGCAGGGTTAATAGGACAAGGAGGATATTGAGGAGTATAAGGCCGAAGAGGAGGTGTGGGCCATGATGGATGAGTGGAAGGCAACCAACGCTGGAAAGGTGCATTCTTATTTGGATTTTAATGAGGATAGTGCACACCTGGCATTCCCTGCTAATATGTTTGAGGGCCTTAAGGCCTCCTTTGGTTAATAAAGCAGAGTTTCTCTGAACCACCTTTTTCCGCTTGGTATATAGCCTTCAGACCTATCATAGAGAGACGTTCCTCTATTGCATGATTTTCTTTACAAACAAAGCAGACTCCTATGACATTCAGTGGGCACTCATTCCTAGGGTGTCTCTCAGTGCATCTAAGGTGGAAGATACCTAGTGCCCTTTCTGCTTCCTCTTGGTTCCTTTTAGTTTGCGCTGTATCCATCTGTAGGGGAAACGTATGCAACATGCCACTCTTAAAATCCTCCAACGTACTTCCTATCCCATGTTTGAGGGCTGGTGTAAAGGGAGATGAACTAACCAAGCCTTTGATAGACCCACCCTTTTTTCTAGCAGCCCTAGAGTGATTTGTATATATTGTTTTGATGACATCATAAAGAAATTAAGAGATGTCTCTCCAAGACAATATGTTGAGGGTTTCCATTACATCCTCCCGGATCCCTCGTAGAAGAACTAGCTTTAGTGATTCGAGATGAAGGGTACAATTAGCCCTCCTATAATTGAGTTGGAATCTTTCCTCATAGTCCTCTAAGGATTCATTTGTTCCCAGGGTCATCCTAAAGATTTCCTACTTTGTTTCCTTGGAACTGTAGTAATCACTGTACTTGTCATTGAAGGCTTGTTGCATTTAGGCCTAGGTAGTGATGTTGCCTTTAGGTAAATCATAAACGAGTGCAAGGGTACATATTTTCGGGCAGATGGAAGTAAATTTAGCTTATGTTCATCCAAGGCATAGTCATAGGTCCTACAAAAAACAACAAATTCAAACACGAAGGTGTGAGGATCCCCAGAGGTTAGGCCATGGAAACGTAGAAGGAAACATGGCTTATATTATTCATTCTAGCCTACCCATTAGTTTCCATGATAGGGAAAATCTCATCTTATCTGTTTTTAGCCATGGTTTGTGTAGGTGAGATATGTTTTTCTTCCCCTATGCGTTCCTCAAAAATTCCAGGTTCCTCTCCTAGAGGCTTTTTTAATTCCCATATAGTGAAATAGGAAAGTTCACAATCACCAGAGAAGAATACAAGTTGACTTCTTGAAGGGGTGGGGGTTTTTGGTAAGAATTTCCCTTGATTTTCCCTACTCCTACGAGGCATGAAAGAACTAGCTATGTTTTTTGAATTCTCTTTCTCCTTTTTTTTCCGTGGAGCTTTCAAACCAATAAGACTAATGCAAAGCAAAAACAAGTAACTCATAAGTAGAAACAACACCTACTTGAACACCTCCCCGACAACAGCGCCAAAAAATGATGAGCTATGGTATTGCACCAAGGATGTTGCAACTCCCAATGCTTATTAACCTAAATTATCAACTTGGTGTTCATGCAAACTTAGAGGTGATAGTGCTATATGCACAACACGGTAGCTTCTAGCTATGTCATCCTCAGTCATTAGATTAGATCAAGGTATTCAAATACCACTCCTTCGACTAACTACAAATATAATTTCTTATGAAAGCATATCGTGATTGCAAGGAGATGAACTTGATTCTAACGACAGGAATGAAAATGCCATTAATCAAACGTAAATGCTAATTTAAATGTCATGAAAGGGAAAGGCTAGTCTAGTTGCAAAAGTAAACCCCGCCACTCTATATGCACACTGTTGTAGCGGCTACAACCACCCTCCAAAATTTTTCCTTAGATACGTTTTGGAGCCTCCTTACCAACCATCCTCAACAGCATGTCTTGCACTATCAAGTGCATCAGATTTAGTGGTTTTCTAGCAGCTTCCCAGCCTCTGCATGATATCTTGTTACACTCTCGTCAGAGGCTGCTTCTGTAGAGTTGGTCTAGTTGCTGGCTGAGCAACTCCCTCAAGAAATTGCGCAATACTAGAGGGGAACCAATCTCCCCTCCAGAAATTGCGCAAATCTGACTTGCAGCCTACTAGGCTCAGAAACTGCGCAATTTCTATATGCAATACCTATATGTCATGTTGTTATCATTGTAAACTGCCCCTCAACCTCTTCTTTCAATATTATATTGGTTAAATGCGATGTACCATCGTCAACCCTTAGTCCTTGTTTTGATAGAATTCACTGATCAACCATTTAAGTGGGTTACTCATACAATTTTTTAAACAGTGTGGTGTGCATCACATGATAATGCTACATGGTCATGTAACATTGGTTCACAAGAGTGCTAGGGCATGGCCCACATCTGGTTAATTATTCAGATGGTCAAGATCACAAAGGGTGATCCAACGATATAATAATTTGGATAGATAACCTATCTTTATTTCCATTCCATTTCTTCATTTTGTATTTTTTGGCCACTTGACACGCTTCTCTGCAACTAAGACAGTTGCGTTGAGTTATGACCATAGACTTTCCCACTCAATTATTGGTGTGGCCATTTCATTCCCCATAAGAGATCTTAATATTCTCAAGAGAACAACTTGAATGCATTTTTGAGCTACTTAAGATGTAAACTTTGACCTTGGGAATTCGATTTTTTCCTCTCACTAGATTTATGTCATAACATGTGGGTGTCGTACATTAATTTTCTAAAAATATATACTCTTAAACACAAACACACACACACACAAATTTCATTTAATATGTTGATCTTTTTTGAATTTTTAAGGTAAATGAAGTTTTAGAATTTTAAAGCAAATTAATAACTAATAAAAATTTTTTAAATATTTTTTAAATAATGAAATAATATCAAGTTCATTTTAAATAGTTAAAATAATTGTCAAGTGGGTGTAGATTAGGGAGGAGGTGATATTATCCTCCCCACTGAGGATTCCAACCCCATCTATACTGACATGCTCACTCCTTGGGAATCACATCTACATAAATAATTTGTCTATCTTATTAGAAACTAAATTAACATTGAAACTCAAAGAGAAATATAGTGATTATAACGTTCAAGATATCCCAAGTGCTAGAGCACATAGTTATCTTAAAGAGAGGGAATGAATTATTGGGATGAGAGTGGATAGACCTTCTTAGTTCATATTTTATTAGGGATTATAATTCAATTGCATTTACTTGGATATTGTAGGATGCATAAAATAGTATTTCTCAAGGGAGAGTATACCTAGTAGGCTATGTGCCATCCATGTTGTTGGATTCTTAAGCTCATTTATTTTACAATTCTAATTGATAGCAAATCGTGTGAAAAGTTTAACATTATAATTTTTTCTAAACATTTCTAAAGCATTGAAATTAGAACTCTACTGAAATCTTGATTAATAATAAAGTAAATATTTTTTCCAATTTAAGAATTTTAATATTTCCTAGGAGAAGAAAACCTTACACACACACACACACACACATATTTTCCAAACTACGATTTTTAATATTTCCTCGGAGAAGAAAACCTCTCTCTCACACACAAACACATTACAGTTGTAAAAAAAATTGTTTTTTAATATTTAATAAATTTCCACATTTTTTATAATTTTATTCAAATACACAATCAATACACTAACCTTATAATTTATTAGTAAATACAAAATCATTATAAATTTAGTTACAAACATAATATATAAATTATTCATTTAATTTAAATTTGAGTACTCGTGACTTTTATGGGATTCCCCAAAAATATGCTCAAAACTCCCAAAAATCTCACTTAAAGACTACTCCATTAAAATTACATCTCATTATACACATTTTAAATAAGCATGTGTAAGAGAAATATTATAAAGAATTAGAACCCTTATTGTATACCATCCTCATTTAAAGTTTGTTATATGAATATTGATGTTAGCATTTATGTTCATGGACATGAATAGTATGCATACAAGACTTCATTTTGAGTTGCTTATATTTGGTGAACCGGGTTGTTTGTAAAGATTAGAAAATTAACAATCTCTTAACAAGATTTTTAATGGTGTTTTAACTAGCATTAATGGATTTAATGATATTTAATTTAAAGATTCAATTTACTTGTTTTGGTGTTTTTTTTTGTTGTTGATACTATTCTTTATGATATTATAACTTTTTGTTGTTTAATATTTATTTTCAAACTCAAATATAAATAATAAATAATGATCACATTTTTAACTTGTTCAAAACAAAAAACAAAAAAAAATAGATGAAGCTATTTAATTTATGTACCAAAATTTTCCAATTTATATTGGAATATTTAAATAAGAAATATATCCATATTTTAGCTATTTTAAGTTTTGAAGATTCAACAGGGATAATTTTCTGCCAATTTTAGTTGTATTAGGGAAGATATTTGTTAAAAGTTTGAAGTTTGAGTTGCATAACTTGCACAATTTAGGTGATAGAGGAGTTTTCAACCCATTTGTCTAGTCAAAAGCACATTTTAAACAACTAAACATCACAACCTCACTCACAATTGTGTGCAATAATTAAACAAAACCACAATTTAACATATAACATATTCACAATTTACTTCATGTATCTTGAGGTGGGTGACATTTAATGTTTTTGAAAATGGGATTTTGGCAATAATGTTTTGATTTGTATTAATGAATTTAATGATATTACTCAATTTTACTTGTTTTATATAGTTGGTAATTTTTTTGTTGTTGATGCAATTCTTTATGATATTATAATTTTTTTGTTATTCAATATGTAGTTTTAAACTCATAAATATATCACATTTCTGTCCTATCATGTTAAAAGAAGAACATGGAATAATTAGATGGAATTGTTTAGATTACATGACACAATTCCCTAGTTTTTTGTGGAATATTTAAACAAGAAATATAGTCGTAGTCTCGCTGTTTTAAGTTTTGGAGATTTCATAGGCATATTTTTTTGTCAAATTTTCCATTATTAAGGCATATATTTGTTAAAATTTAGAAGTTTGAGTTGTATAATCTAGAGGTAGGTGCCTGAGGAGTATTCAAGGGGTTGAATCCATTTTTTAGAAAAAAAACACACTTTAAACAACTAATATCACAATTCCCCCCACAAAGTTTGTTGTAACATTAACGAGTTGTTTTTAGTGAGATTTTTTGGAATCCTTTCTGGTGGGATTTTCCTGTCTAATTTCTCTAAAACCCTGCAGGAATTTATTGAAATCACTTTTCAGGATGGGTGCTGAATCTATATATACAATCAAAAAACGAGTTTAAATAACACAAATCAAAATGCCACCTCAATTTTTTCTCAGCCAAATTCTACAGTGAAAAGTCCAAAAAATTGTAAGAAAACAACTCCTCACCTTAATATATTTTTGCCACCTTAAAATATATATAATAATAATTATAAACGTGAGAAGTTTATTGTGATTGCGAAAATAGAGTTTTGGAAATGCTATTTTGCTTATATTTTCCATTCCAAGTTGGTCTGGTCATGTTTATTGTGGTTTGTGATCCAGCCAGAAATGAAATAAGAGTGAGTTTTGATTGAGGTTGGCCACGTTGAAAGAGCACATACATCCACTATGGCTGGAAGGTGGAGACCACTTACAACTATGCATTTGAGATCACCTCTCTATAAAAGCTCAGCTCATGAACTCGCCTTTGCAGAGAGTACCAACAGCAATACCGATTTCTGGATATCATATCATGGAGTCCAAGTGCTGCATTTGGATTCAATTTGTGGTGTATATTCTGGTAATCAATATTTGCAAGGCCGATGGCCGTGATATGGTAAGCCCTGGCCCTGGGAGATGGGAAGTGGTGGTTGAAAATGGAGGTGTGTCGGCGATGCATATGGCCGCCACCATTATGGGTACAGTGGTGATGTACGATTACGCAGATTTTGGTGATTCTAATATAAGCCTCGCAAATGGAATTTGCATAGGTAGATCAGCTGGTTATGATTGCTCAGCTCACTCCATAGAATACAACATTGCTAAAAACAAGGTGAGACCGTTGACGCTGAGGACTGATACTTGGTGTTCATCGGGAGCCTTTGCTGCGGACGGTACTTTGGTTAGCACTGGCGGATGGAACGATGGATACAAGAGCGTTCGTAAATTTGTACCTTGTGAAACTTCTACATGTGATTGGGTTGATCCAGCTGGTGAACCTGGATCTGGGCTTTTGGACAGTCGATGGTATGCTTCAAACCAGATCCTTCCTGACGGTAGAAGTATTGTTGTGGGCGGCAACTACGCTTTTACCTACGAATTCCTGCCACCAAGGAAGCCTGGTGAGGGAGCTTACGATCTGACGTTTCTAGAAGACACCTATGTGTCCCAAAACCTGCAGAGCCTGTACAATCTCTATCCTTTTCTTCATCTCTCATCCGATGGAAATCTCTTCATCTTCGCCAACCGTGATTCCATCTTGCTTGATTACCAAAGAAATGTTGTGGTCAGGCATTTTCCAAGAATCCCAGATGGCCCAAGAAATTACCCCACCACCGCCTCATCTGTGATGCTGCCACTGTCCGCATCTGATGCATTTCGGAGGACAGAAATTATGATCTGCGGTGGTGCTCCTGTTGAGAATTACAATTTGTCACTCGCAGGGATTTTCACTGACGCGCTCCAGAGCTGTGGAAGAATGGTTATCACAGATCCCAATGCCGATTGGGCAATGGAGAACATGCCTGCTCCCAGAGTTCTGGGAGATATGCTGCTTCTGCCCACCGGTGAAATTCTGATTATCAATGGAGCGGAGAAGGGATGTGCAGGTTATGGGCAAGCAACCAATCCAGCTCTTGCTCCTTATTTATACAGACCTAATGCATTGCCAGGGCAGCGCTTCTCAGTACTCGCAAGTTCCACTGTTCCAAGAATGTATCATTCCACTGCAATTGTATTGCCTGATGGTAGGATTTTTGTGGGAGGTTCCAACCCCAACAAAAATTATACTTTCACCGTTATGTTTCCCACAGAGCTTCGTCTGCAAGCATACAGTCCTTATTACTTAGACGAATCTTCCCTGAAGCCCACCATCATTTCTGTGCTGCCTGCTTCGGTCACTTATGGCGGTAGCTTCAAGGTTCAGTTCGCTGCAAATAATCACCATAACATTTCCATTCAGTTCAACATTTATCCTCCAACCTTCACTACTCACTCTTTTTCCATGCATCAGAGATTGCTTCTGCTTGCATCTGCCAGCCCACAATTAGAATTAGTAGGAGGAGCAGGGCAGAATATTTATAGTGCCCTAGTAACGGCACCTCCCACCCCTGTTGCAGCACCGCCTGGGTACTACATGCTATTCGTGCTCAACAGTGGAATACCCAGCGCTGCCACTTGGATTCATTTGTCTTCTAATTAGACTCATTCTTCTGCTTTGACATTTTCAATAATCTCATATGTACTTTACTCTACTCTACCGTACTGAGTGAGTGCTGCAAGGGTAAGTTCTGGTACATTTCTTTCACCAATGTAGTGAAAAAGCAATCAAAGTTTTGGGTTTCTTTTCTTTCTGTAGGGAAGAAATTTGAAATTTGCTACGAGGAGTTTTTCTTCAAAATTGTAAATTTTTTTCACTCACGTGGTGAAAAAGTAATAAAAGTTTTGGGTCTTCTTTCTTCTATGGGATGAAATTTGAAATTTGTTATGAAGCCTCTCTTTTCAAAATTATATATTTCTTTCACCGATGTAGTGAAAAAGCAATAAAAGTTTTGGGTCTTCTCTTTTCTATTTTTCCTTTATTTAAGGAATTTTGAAATTTGTTGAGAATCGTTTTTTTCAAAATTGTTATATGAAGTAAAGGATATTATTATATAAAGTGTCATGTTAGATTGTTATTATAGAAAGTGTGATGTTAAATGTTTCTTTTTTTTTTCCTTTATGTAAGGAACTTTGAAATTTGTTGAGAATCGTTTCTTTTCAAAATTGTTATATGAAGTAAAGGATATTATTATATAAAGTGTCGTGTTAGATTGTTATGATAGAAAGTGTGATGTTAAATGTAAAAAGACGAGGATGTTTAAAATGTTAATTATATATTTATTCTTTTAAAATTAATCCACTCTGATTAATGCTAATAAAATACTCATCATATTCAAGTGTATTAAGTATCAAGATATAATTATCATTATTTTAAATTTGATAAAAAACTATTTTAGTTTAAACTTAAAAAAAAACACACACACACATGTTATGATTTTAAAACTCAACCTACGATTATGAATCACATAAATTTCCCAAATCTTAAACTTATTATAAATTTAAAATGATTAAATTTTTTAACAATAAAATTTGAGATTAAAATCATTTAATATAAAATTAATTAACTACAATATCTTACTTACTTTTATTATCCAAAAACTTGTATAATTAATTTGATTATATATTTTTTCAATTAAAAGCAAATTGTCTATTTGACACAAATAAATATAATATTAACAAAATTTAATAAACACATTTACCAATGAGTTTTTAAGCATTTATAAAATTATATAATATTATAAGATAAATTTACTTTTATTGTTTGTAATGGTAAATTATAATATTAAATAAACAATTATTGTTAACGATCAACTAAACACTTAGATTACTCTAATAATAAAAATATCTAATAAGATATTATTATAATTAATGATGTAGTCTAAGTGTTTCATGCTTTATTTTTCTTCACTAGAATCTAGATTGTCATTTTCCAGTGTCTAAGATATTTATTTTTTTCCAATATTGTAATCAACTCAGTGACAAGCTTAGAAAACTAGGATTAGGTGGACTACATAGATCAAGCCCTCAAGCTAGTGATTTCAACACATTATTATAACAAAAAATACATAAAAATAAAAAAATCTATGGGTTGCTTAGCCAATCCATTATACCGAAATCCTTCGACCTTTATATGCACAATTCAATCAATCAATCGCCAGTGGAGATCCATTGGCCAAAAATGGCCAAAGTGTAATGTACCTCAATTTACTCAACTATTTTTTTCTTCCTTTTTGCAATTAATTAAAAAAAAATACTCATTATATGAATCTAAGGTTTTACCTCATCATACATCTCGTTTCAAAACATTTTTTCTCTAACACAATTTAGTAACATTTTTCATGGCTAGTGAAAAGAGAATTCTAGATGGTCCCTTGCTCACTAGTCTAGACACAACACCATACTCGTTCTAGGCATAACTTCTTGGTCAGCCCGATCATATTATAGGGATCCATCTCGATTTTATTGGTGAACATATAACACCCTTCCTAAATGCTACATGTGATACTCGTACCCTTTCATCCCAATATAATTTAACATAAGGGACTTAGGCTTTATGAATAATAAATCCATTGTACTCTATCTTATATACTTATGGTGTATCTAAGTCTCTCTTTTCTCTTTCCCATACTTTATATATTTTTCCCATGGCATTAAGCTTCTCCATGGTATCATACCCATTTATGTTACCTCCTTGCTTTGCATACTCATAATTTTGTTTATGCACTACAAAAAAATTACTATTTTGTCCACCCTTAGCTCACTTATCTTTCTTTCTCGAACTAGGTTAAAAACATTATCCTTGGGATATATTATTATTGCTATTTCGAAATAATTATATGACATGCAATTATCATAGTAAACCACCCCTCAACCTCCAACTTCAATGCTAACTTGGTCAAATGTGATGTACCTTCCTCAACCCTTAGTTCTTGTTTTCATGGAATTCATGGATCAATAATTCAATTGGGCGACTGATGTGATTAGTTAAAGAGCTTGGTGTGTGTCATGTGACCATGCTACATGGTCTTGTAATACTGTTTCACATCGTGACTAGCACGTGGACCCAATGTGGTTGATTATTTGGATGGTGAGGCTTACTGTACACGGGGATTGTCACAAGTCCACTTTCTAGAATTATAAATATTTTTCTTTAAAGAAAGAAATACTAATGTAGTTCAATAAGTTCATATTCATCAGGTTTCCCTACCCCTATAACAGTGTCCAGTGTGTAGACTGGGTAGGGGGATGTCTCATAAAGTTATCCTTCTTCCTCATCCTCTAACAATAAGGGCAAGTCATGCTCAATAGAAGGTTGAGGAGGAGGGTACATCACAAGTATTTTTTGATGGATGCCCATTCTCTATGGTCATGTTCCCAACCCTGCAACTAATGAGGCATCAAAAGTGGCCAACCAAGGTCTTCCTAAGATGATATGATAACCATTAAACTTGGTTTTGGGTTGCAGGACAAGGAAATGAGCGGGACACTCCCAGGAGTCAATGGAGACCATTACATCCTCAATAAATCCCTCGGGAGCTATTATGGGTCTATCTGCAAGCTGCAGTATGTAACCGGCCTCCTCGAAAATCTACCCAAGTAACTGTCCAACCGTGGTAAACGTGTGACGAGAGAGTTAACTATAAGGGATTCAACCTCCTTGGTGACCTTAAAGAAATGGAATCGACGGAAACAAATCAACCATGCCTTCCACATCAGCAACAATACCCCCAGGGGACGTCCCAGCCACTCAGGCATCCTGCCGCTAGGTCCCACTGACCTTTTAGACCTCTTAACCTTTGGACGCTCTCGTGCTATGGGCATGCCAGCATCTAGGGACCTCTTGACACTCTCATAGGCCTACAAGCCACCATCCAAGGACTTTTCCCAGCGGACCTGTGCCAACATCCCTTGATCAAGGCACTTTTCTAACCCAGAATTTCGGCCACTCCCCAGAATTTGTGTAACTTTTAGAATCCATCGAAGACATGATGACAAAGATAAAAGAATAATAAAATAATAATAATGAGAAATAAAACTCAGGAATAGGCCTAACCATCCCCAACTGCTATTGACATTCTGTCAAACACTTGGAATCAATGAAACCTACAGGTTTAGGATACAAGACAAAGCATGAATGACCAAAACCACTTATGAACCATGGAAAGAAGGATCACCAACGTCTCCACTGAGCTATTATAACATCAATTAGGTCTTGCATCCATCATTTTAACATTCAAAATTAACTACATGAAATAACCATGAAATGAATCAACCAATTAACCATGCTTATAACGAGCATAAAACCAGGTAAATATCAGAGATATGACATCCTTTAAATCCACACATAAACAAGTGAAAGAGTAAGAGAACTTAGCTTTCATTACTAATATGCAAATCTGAAAAGGTTCGGGACTTCCATGTACCAACCGATTGTAGACATGGGTGAACCAAATATTTCTTTTAGCCAATCACCCCCATGCCATATTCCAAATGTGGATGTGGGATCTCATAAGAAAACCAATCCAAAAACAACCAAGGGAATCCAAAGGTTAAACCACCTCCACCCTCATCAAATCGTGATCACACCAAAACTGGTGCTCCGATCATAACCGAACCGAACTATGAATTCCATCTCCACTCCATCACTATCCTCGAGGAATTCTTGACTTCTTGTCTCTCAGGCTTTACCGCAATCCAACCACGGATCACTTGGCCCTAAACCGAGACCAGTCTCTCAGGCTTTACCACAATCTACACCGGATCATTAGGCCCTAAACTGAGATTCCTCCCTCAGAGTTTACCGTGTATCCTTCCAAAATGGATCAAGGGATTCCTTGGCCTTTGGGAATGAACCTTGAGACCACCTCCGCCCGAAGTTCTGAAATCCATCCGAAAAAACCAAAGATCCAAACCGAAAAAAATATCCCAACACCATGGCATCCAGAAAAAGGCGAGGCTAGGCCGACAACCACTGTCATAACCCAGAAAATGCATGCCACTGACAACAAGAGAACCATACACCAACAAGAAAAGCCATGCATGTCCAAACCAACTAGGAAATCAAACATGCAATATGCTACCTGCAAGTATTCCTGATGAATCTCCCTGATCCTGCTCTTCTTCCTTGATCCTTGCTTTCCTTCCTTTCCTTTCCTTGCCTGCTTTTCCCTTCCTTGCTCTAAAACCTAAGCAAAAACTTGAGCCAAGTGTTTACATTGACCAAGATGTTGCCAACTAATCCTCATAAGCCTTTTTGTCAATGAGTACTCTATTTTCTTCAATTTCCATCATTTTCATTCAATTTCCTCCTCACATGCAACCTATGACCTTTTACGTCACTTTTCTCCTAATTTCCTTTATTTTCATAAACAAATGAGCCAAAATTCCTTTTTTTCCTTTTAATGCCTTTTCCTTTTCCTTTGTCTTTGCCTTTTCCAATCTCCTTTGCCATAATAAACTGCAATCTCCTTTCCCATAGTAAACTGACTGAACACCCACACCAAGATGTCCTACCCAACATTAATCTTGGAATAAGTGTCCCTTGCCCATGGTCTTATTCTTTCCTTTATATACCTTATTACATGGAATTTTCATGAGGGTTGTTACAAAATATCATAGTAGTCTTCCTCAAGCCCCCTTGGAGGTTTAGCTTGAGAATGGTTTCCCTTGTCATCACATTGATTGCAGCCCCAAGCTCAATCAAGGTATTAGGGACCATAATGCCATCAATGTGCACAAACACTACTGGGCTACCACTATCCAAGTACTTTGGGGAGATTACCCTCCCAAGCATTAGGTCAAACAATTGTCCAACAAAATGGATAGTGGGGTATCTATTCTTCTTCTCCCAGGTATTTTGAAACACACTTCCTTGATAAGCTTGTTGTAAATGGGGACATCTTTGATGGCTCGGAGAAGGGGTACTTTTAAACACAAGTTCTTCAATTCTCCCCAAAGCTAAGCCTCTTCTAGGGCGTGTTGTTTAGGGTGGACCAACCATTCATGGTAAGGAGGTGCATTGGCTTGAGGGGCAGTCTATTCGTTCTCCTCAATCTCTCTATGTGGAAAAGGTGGGTGATTATCTAAGATCACCTTCCGAGAAGGAAGGTTGATCTCTTGGATTTCCACAACATAAGCATGCTAGGATGTCTCCCCACTGTAAACCTATTGTTCCTACTTATTGTTCAGGTTCAGATTGGGTTGAGAGAGCATTTGAGGTTTCTTAAGTGGGGTATGGTGAGGGAGCTATGGTTGAGGTTGAGGTGGAGGTAGTAGAGCAGGAGGTTGTGTTGTTTGAGGCCTCCACCCTGGTGAGAGGTTTCTCCATTGGGAATATTGTGGTGGATATGGTTGGAAAGGAGGGTTAATAGGACAAGGAGGATATTGAGGAGTATAAGGCCGAAGAGGAGGTGTGGGCCATGATGGATGAGTGGAAGGCAACCAACGCTGGAAAGGTGCATTCTTATTTGGATTTTAATGAGGATAGTGCACACCTGGCATTCCCTGCTAATATGTTTGAGGGCCTTAAGGCCTCCTTTGGTTAATAAAGCAGAGTTTCTCTGAACCACCTTTTTCCGCTTGGTATATAGCCTTCAGACCTATCATAGAGAGACGTTCCTCTATTGCATGATTTTCTTTACAAACAAAGCAGACTCCTATGACATTCAGTGGGCACTCATTCCTAGGGTGTCTCTCAGTGCATCTAAGGTGGAAGATACCTAGTGCCCTTTCTGCTTCCTCTTGGTTCCTTTTAGTTTGCGCTGTATCCATCTGTAGGGGAAACGTATGCAACATGCCACTCTTAAAATCCTCCAACGTACTTCCTATCCCATGTTTGAGGGCTGGTGTAAAGGGAGATGAACTAACCAAGCCTTTGATAGACCCACCCTTTTTTCTAGCAGCCCTAGAGTGATTTGTATATATTGTTTTGATGACATCATAAAGAAATTAAGAGATGTCTCTTCAAGACAATATGTTGAGGGTTTCCATTACATCCTCCCGGATCCCTCGTAGAAGAACTAGCTTTAGTGATTCGAGATGAAGGGTACAATTAGCCCTCCTATAATTGAGTTGGAATCTTTCCTCATAGTCCTCTAAGGATTCATTTGTTCCTAGGGTCATCCTAAAGATTTCCTACTTTGTTTCCTTGGAACTGTAGTAATCACTGTACTTGTCATTGAAGGCTTGTTGCATTTAGGCCTAGGTAGTGATGTTGCCTTTAGGTAAATCATAAACGAGTGCAAGGGTACATCTTTGCGGGCAGATGGAAGTAAATTTAGCTTATGTTCATCCAAGGCATAGTCATAGGTCCTACAAAAAACAACAAATTCAAACACGAAGGTGTGAGGATCCCCAGAGGTTAGGCCATGGAAACGTAGAAGGAAACATGGCTTATATTATTCATTCTGGCCTACCCATTAGTTTCCATGATAGGGAAAATCTCATCTTATCTGTTTTTAGCCATGGTTTGTGTAGGTGAGATATGTTTTTCTTCCCCTATGCGTTCCTCAAAAATTCCAGGTTCCTCTCCTAGAGGCTTTTTTAATTCCCATATAGTGAAAGAGGAAAGTTCACAATCACCAGAGAAGAATACAAGTTGACTTCTTGAAGGGGTGGGGGTTTTTGGTAAGAATTTCCCTTGATTTTCCCTACTCCTACGAGGCATGAAAGAACTAGCTATGTTTTTTGAATTCTCTTTCTCCTTTTTTTTTCCGTGGAGCTTTCAAACCAATAAGACTAATGCAAAGCAAAAAACAAGTAACTCATAAGTAGAAACAACACCTACTTGAACACCTCCCCGACAACAGCGCCAAAAAATGATGAGCTATGGTATTGCACCAAGGATGTTGCAACTCCCAATGCTTATTAACCTAAATTATCAACTTGGGGTTCATGCAAACTTAGAGGTGATAGTGCTATATGCACAACACGGTAGCTTCTAGCTATGTCATCCTCAGTCATTAGATTAGATCAAGGTATTCAAATACCACTCCTTCGACTAACTACAAATATAATTTCTTATGAAAGCATATCGTGATTGCAAGGAGATGAACTTGATTCTAACGACAGGAATGAAAATGCCATTAATTAAACGTAAATGCTAATTTAAATGTCATGAAAGGGAAAGGCTAGTCTAGTTGCAAAAGTAAACCCCGCCACTCTATATGCACACTGTTGTAGCGGCTACAACCACCCTCCAAAATTTTTCCTTAGATACGTTTTGGAGCCTCCTTACCAACCATCCTCAACAGCATGTCTTGCACTATCAAGTGCATGAGATTTAGTGGTTTTCTAGCAGCTTCCCAGCCTCTGCATGATATCTTGTTACACTCTCGTCAGAGGCTGCTTCTGTAGAGTTGGTCTAGTTGCTGGCTGAGCAACTCCCTCAAGAAATTGCGCAATACTAGAGGGGAACCAGTCTCCCCTCCAGAAATTGCGCAAATCTGACTTGCAGCCTACTGGGCTCAGAAACTGCGCAATTTCTATATGCAATACCTATATGTCATGTTGTTATCATTGTAAACTGCCCCTCAACCTCTTCTTTCAATATTATATTGGTTAAATGCGATGTACCATCGTCAACCCTTAGTCCTTGTTTTGATAGAATTCACTGATCAACCATTTAAGTGGGTTACTCATACAATTTTTTAAACAGTGTGGTGTGCATCACATGATAATGCTACATGGTCATGTAACATTGGTTCACAAGAGTGCTAGGGCATGGCCCACATCTGGTTAATTATTCAGATGGTCAAGATCACAAAGGGTGATCCAACGATATAATAATTTGGATAGATAACCTATCTTTATTTCCATTCCATTTCTTCATTTTGTATTTTTTTGCCACTTGACACGCTTCTCTGCAACTAAGACAGTTGCGTTGAGTTATGACCATAGACTTTCCCACTCAATTATTGGTGTGGCCATTTCATTCCCCATAAGAGATCTTAATATTCTCAAGAGAACAACTTGAATGCATTTTTGAGCTACTTAAGATGTAAACTTTGACCTTGGGAATTCGATTTTTTCCTCTCACTAGATTTATGTCATAACATGTGGGTGTCGTACATTAATTTTCTAAAAATATATACTCTTAAACACAAACACACACACACACAAATTTCATTTAATATGTTGATCTTTTTTGAATTTTTAAGGTAAATGAAGTTTTAGAATTTTAAAGCAAATTAATAACTAATAAAAATTTATTAAATATTTTTTAAATAATGAAATAATATCAAGTTCATTTTAAATAGTTAAA
>APFE031299605.1:18484-30931 GCA_000404065.3 Pinus taeda | reverse complement strand
GTTCATTTATGTAATGTAAAGGAGGTTTCCCCCTCGAAGAGGTTGAATTCTAAGGCGTTGATCTATCTTTTCTATCTTTTCTTGAGCTGGTTTCATAACAGATGGTCCCAGAAAATAAACAAAAATAAGTCCTCAAGTGGGAGATCTAAATCTCCAGGAAAACCTGTAAAGGTGTGCTGGAAATGCGGAAAGGAATGGCACTTCAAAAGGAACTGTAAATGTAAAGCTCCTGAGAAAGGAAAGGGATATGATGATGCTCCTTTTGCAGAGGTGAAAACCACCACAGATGAAGGTGGGGATGTGTACTTGGATTCTTCTTCAAGTACTCGTTTAGATCATGAGGCATGGTCGATTGACTCAAGTGCATCCTTTCACTTGACACCCCATTGAGAGTGGTTCTTTGAGTATGAGAAACATGATGGTGGTGATGTCTTCTTAGGGGATGACAGGAAGGCTAGAATTGTTAGTCACAGAAAAGTCAATTTGAACTTGCAAGGGGGAAGGATTAGAACACTTATGGGTGTTCTACACATTCCTGCATTGGCCAGAAATCTGATTTATGTAAGTAATCTGGATGATGCAGGTGTAAAAACAGTGTTCGAGAAAGATACCTGCAATATGGTTTGGGGAGCAATGGTATTGATGCAGGGAGTTCAGATTGGAACTATGTACAAGCTCCAGGGTAGCGTTGTTATTGATGGGTGCAATAGTTATGTGGTTCCTGAAAGTGAAGCAGAAAATCTTTTGGTTTCTGGAGAAAAGGCCATGCTATGGCATAAAAGGCTTTGACATATTAGAGAGAAGGGCCTTCAAATAATTCATGGTAATGGTATGGTAGAAAGTATGTCTAATTTCTCTCTGGATTTTGATTTTGTGAAAATTGTGTCTATGGGAAGCAGAATTGGGTGAGTTTCCCCTCTGGTGATAAGAGGGCGAAACATATATTAGATCTTGTGCACAGTGATCTGTTTGGACCTATGTCAGTTCCATGAATGGGTAAGTCTATGTACTATGTATCATTTATAGATGACTTTTCAAGGAATACATGGATATATTTCCTCAAGAAGAAATCTGAAGTCTTTGACAGGTTTAAAGAATTTAAGGCTCTGGTGGAAAACCAGACAAAGAAGAAGATAAAGATGTTGAGGATAGATAACGGTGGAGAGTTTTGCAAGAATGAATTTGAAGAGTTCTATAAGAAGTGTGGTATAGCATGGCAAAAGACTACTCCATACACACCTCAATAAAATGGAGTTGTAGAATGAATGAATGAGACATTGATGGAAAAGGAAAGAAGCATGCTCAGTGGTGCCCGGTAGGACAAGGATTCTGGGTAGAGACTATGGAGACTGCATGTTAGGTGGTCAACAGATCACATTCATCAGCTTTGGAGGATAATACTCTACAAGAGGCATGGACTAGTAAGAAACCTTCTCTTTCACATCAGAGGGTATTTGGATGTGATGCATATGTACATGTTCCAAAGGAGAAAAGAACAAAGTTGGATAGTAAATCTAAAAGGTGCATCTTTATTCGGTTTAATGATGGTTTAAAAGGTTATAAGCTTTGGAACCCCGCAAAAAGGAAGGTTGTGTACATCCGAGATGTGGTGTTCAGAGAGGTGAAAGATGTTATTAAACATGAAGTCCTACCAAAGGAACCAGAGAAGATAGAGTTTGAGCTAAAGGAGGAAGAATCAGACTCTACAACAGAAGAAGAATTAGAAGATGAGGAGCCACAAACTCCAGTTGTGAGAAGATTAGTTCGAGAAAGAAGGCATCCAGAAAGGTATAGTACAACTGCTTTTTGTTCACATTTTCCTTTATCTATTACTGATGATGATACCAGTACTGTCAAGGAGTTAGTATATTTAGAGGATGTAAGACTATGGAAAGAGGCCATGGTTGATGAAATGGAATCATTGCACAAAAATGAGGCTTGGGATTTGTTGGAGTTGTCAGTTGGAAGGAAATCCATTGGAAGAAAATGGGTGTTTAAGAAGAAGATGAATGCAAAAGGCAAACTTATATTGTATAAGAAGATGGTTGGTGAATTAAACTTAAAGCATAAGCAATCACTCACAAACCATCAGTCAAAATCAGGTAAGAAAGCCGGTGAAGGGTGGTTCTCTACTCAATTCAGTTCATTTGCTGGCCTTCTCTACATTTTTTCACCGTCTGTCAACTCAACTGAGCAAGTGTGAGTCTCATACGTGGTTGTCCACGTCGGATTTGGTGTAGCACTCAAAGAAGTTTTAAGGATGGTGGCCTTCTTCATTATCAACAAGAGAATCTCTTCTTCTCCTATCATTGAAATCATCTCTTCTTCTTATACCATTGAACCTATTGTTGTTGTAGCCATGATTGTTGTTCTAGTTGTACCTGTAAGCTCTTCTCTTTTCCAGACAATCTCGGGCAAGATGACCATGCTTGTGGAAATTGTAGAATTCAATTTGAGACACATCCCTTTTAATTCTTCTATTAGAATCCCTGGAAGCTAGTGTAGGCCTTCTTAAACTAGATGTTCCTCCTCTTCCTTTCCTCTTCTCGTCTTGAGCAACAAATGCAATAGGCTCTCCTTCTTCATGCTTTTGAATTCTCCATTTGGAAATCATCCTAGTTTCTTCTTGAGTACACTTGCCAAAGAGCTATCAAATGTAGGAAACTTGTCATTATTTCTAATTGTTGTAATAAATGTCTCACAAATCGAAGGAAGACCTCCAAGTGTAATTAGTACGAACTCTCTATTAGACATAACTTCTCCAATATACAATAGTTGATCCTTAAGTTGGGATATCCTCCTAGTATATGACTACATATTCCCCCCCTTGTTCATCTTCATGTCCTTGAGTTGATTCTTCAAGGATAGAATATGATTTTAGTTGTTGACTTCTTACATCCCAACCAATTTATCATATATTTCCTTGGACTTCTTCAACTTAGAAATATTTATAATCAAATGATCTCTTAATAAATCAATAATAATATTTTTAGCTTTGATCTCACTTTCTTGCACTTGGATTTGATAGCAGCAACAAAATTCCCCAGAGGCTCAAGTACCTTTCCTTCCACATATTTCAAGACATTATTCTCATCCAAGTTTACATCCAATCTAGTTCTGCAAACAACATTGTTAGATGAGTCATTCAACTTCTCTTCAACCTTGAAGTATGAGGTAGACATCTTGACCAAGTCAGATAGGATTTTTCAAATCCAATTCCTTCGAAGGTGATTTCTCTTGTCTCCTTGGGCTTGTCTTCACGTTTGCTTTGTACCATGTTAATTTTCCAGAGTTCTATGTTGACGCAATCACTTATTACAACTCTTCTTCAATCATAAATCACTTTCTCCAATAAATTCAATCTTCCAACAAAAATAAGCAATTGTAGGTAGAACAATAAACCAAATGCACAATAGAAGACAACCAAGAACAATAGAGATGCAACAATTTGGTCAAAGACTAGGGAAAAACCCCACAAGGGGGAAGACCCTTTCCAAAGTCTTCTTATATTAGATTGTCATCAGATGTTCAACATAGAGATAAAACGTCCAAATACATCAACAATGAGTCAAAGGTCAAAGCCTTGACTATTCAAACTAATCATCCTATATCCAATTAAGTATGAGCCCAAAAAGTCAAATTGGTCAAAAGTAAAATATGAAAATTCTAGTCAAAGTCAACAACAGTAGCAACAACCCTTACTAGTCTTGGTCAATGGTCAAATCAACCTCCAAAGAGTTTGTTCAACTAGTCAAAATATTCGGTCTTCAGTCCATCAGTCAAACCCTGTCAAAGTAGCCTTCAAAAAACCCATTCAAAGGAGAGACAAAACCTGTGGTGAAACCTCAAAATATTTGTGATAAAAATCAATCAAGGTCTGTGGTCAAAGTCAGTCAACATGCCCAAAAAACTTTGGTCCAAATGCTAGTCAACTTGGCCTCCAAAATAGGTCAAAATCCAAGACGAATGAAGTCAATTCCTCCTTGGTCAACGTTGGTGAAAATAGTCCCAAATAGAAAGTCAACACAACAAACAAAAAATTCTTCCTTCCCTTCACACGTGTGAACTCAGACTTGCAATTTCAGAGCTATACGAACCAATCAAGAGAAGATGTCATGTGTGAATGAGGTCTCCAAGTGATGTAACATGAAGTCTATTTATATGTGGTCGATTAGAATGAATTTCCTTGCCCAAGCCAACTTGTACTTTTCAAAAGATGAGGGTTTGATATTGAAATAATATCTTACCTTGTGCAAATTATATTCTTCCAAGGGCAGGAGAGGTCTTCAGAAGGTGTGGAAGGCTTCACAAAAGAGGGAATATCTTTGTGGGTTGCCAAATTTCACCACACATACACACATTAATTTTTCATTGTTTAAATTGTATTTTTGGATGCTTTATATGATATATACATAATGTTTTTAAAACAATATATAACATATACATAGTTTACCTAACATGTGCATCGAGAAATTTTATTTGATGCACATTAAAATTGCTTTTTTTGTTATTAATATATGTTTAAATATACATCAATATTATTTTGTGGTAAAATATAACACTCATAACCCACATTACATTTTTTTGTTATTATGAATATTTTTAAATGACACATATTAATTTGACCTTAAGAATTGAATTAATTACACATCTCTCTCTTATTATTCTTATTGGAAGTACTTGATATTTTTTATTTTATTTTTTAACTTTCAATCATTGTTTTTCTTTGCACATTGAATATTTTATTATATACAACATTAACATGTTTTATTTTTAATAATTTTTCCCTATATATAGATATATGTGAAGTTTATATGGACATAAATTAGTTAAGTTTTAAGATAGATCTCCAAATAGTTTATTTGAATCCAGTGTTGAAATATGGACAACTAACTAAACATAGGATGTTGATTTTTATTTTTTATTATACTTAGCATTGCTTTTCTATTAGAGAATATTTTATTTTTATTTTAAGAGAGCAAAGACAAAATTACACATCGTCCTTATACTAGGTTGTAGAATGAGCCTTTGAACTCAATAAACTGCAATAAAATATTTCAATATGTAAAGAGAAGAAGTAATTGAAAGTAAAAAGATTCAATTCTTTCCTTATGAAAGTAATAAGAGGGAGATATGTAATTCATTCAATTCTTAATATAAAATTAATATGTCACATTTAAATAACCAAAAAATTCAAAGTGCATCATAAAAGAAATATTTCTATATATAACATTAACTAATATTAAAATCTAAATTAAGATATATATATTAATAGAAAAAAAACTTAAATGTGGATATGTAATATATAAATAAATAATCTCAAAAGCTCATGTTAACTAAATTATTTCAATGTCAATAATTGACATATATATATGGTTTAAATTAATAATAATAAGTCTATATATTTTTAAATTTTTATTGTTATAGCATTTCAAATATCCTTATTTTAACATTTTGAACATTTTACTAAGGATTAATTTTGAATGGAGCAAATATTTGTTGGAATTGCATGTTTAAGTTATTTATTCCATGTATTCAAGGGGTTGAATTAATTTATGCATTAAAGATACAATTTAAAATATATATATCTTATATATATATATATATATATATATATATAGAGAAGAGAGAGAGAAGAGAGAGAGAGAGAGAGAGAGAGAGAGATAAATGTATTCAAGGAGTTGAATTAATTTATGCATTTAAAGATACAATTTTAAAAATTCCAAATCTTCTTCTAAATAAGGCTCTAGCAGTATAGATCACGTCCTATCCTTAGATCGTAAGCCTCTCTAATAGTAAAGGTCCACTTTGTGGTGTATCCCCATCTAAGGATATCAGGGTCATTTAGGATGGATAGTTTTATGGAATTTACTTCCTTTTCTAGGTGACTCCATTGTTCCGACTCAGGTGCCTGTGGCCAATCCGTGCGCTCCTTCCATTTCCTCCATCCTTCACTAGTCTGTTCTTCTTTTCAATATTGATCAACTGTATGAAAATGTGTGTCATTAATGTATAGAAAGATCTCTCTTAAGTCCTATCTGCCAAGAAGTTTGTCCCATTACTACCAGGATTCTTGCGAGAACAAGGTTGTTTTCCCATTTTGGATTTCCTAGAAGACATGTTGTTGCATTAGGTCTTTGTTTTGGGTTGACATATTCTGAATAGTCGATCTTTTGGGAGGATCATGATATCTGATAATATCTTCTGTTCTAGTTGGCATGTTGTATTTTCAGGTCCATATTTGTTTCCAGAGGTCAGGTCCTCCTCCTATCCATCACCACCATAGTTTAGTGCCCATTACTTGGCTCAGGGTGTAGGGATCCTAGAGACTCGAACCACCTTCCATCTTATGTTTCGTTAGATTAGGCCATGATACCAGAGCCCATTTGTTAACTTATTGTGCTCCTCCCCATAAAATCTTCTTGAAAATGTCCACCATCTATGAATAAGAGGTTTTTGGCGTTGCCATCCCTGAGAGTTGATATATCAGAATAGATTGAAGAACTACTTTGAGAAGGATTGTTTGGACTACCAAGTTTAAAAATTTGAAGGTCAAACTGCTTAGTTTCTCACTTATTTTTTAGAGCATAGATTGTGAACATTAGGTCTTCAAGGAGTTCACCAATAGGGGCATTCCCAGATATTTGGATGGTAGAGAACCAATGCTAAACCCAAGAACCCAAGCAAGGTAGGAATGAACAGTCCCCGTGGTGTTCAAAAAGAAAATACATGATTTTTCATTGTTTATCATTGTCCCAGAAGCCTCCGTAAAGGTGCGGAGAACCTCTTTTATGTGATGGGCTTCTCTCAGTGATATATGGTAGAATAACATAACATCATCTACAAATTGTTGATGGGTGACGGGGAGGTCATTACCCATAGCCTTGAGCCTTTGAGCTGAGAATTTCTAGCTTCATTCTTTAGATATCGACCCAGGCCTTCCACATCAAGGATAAAGAGGAATGGGGATATAGGGTTGCCTTGGCGAAGGCCACACAACAGGTTAAAGGTACGGGAAGGGGAGCCATTAGTAGAATGGAGGACATCGAGGAGGATACCATGTGTTATAGACATATTTGGGCACTGCAACCCCAATCATATATGTCCATAAACCAAGGGCTTATAGGTCCCTAAAAGTGTTGTTTCACACCCTAAAGGAACAAGGTTAGCTGATTACATCATCTCCCAGAAGTTCTCCATGGAAAACTACTCAGAACTAGTCAAAACTGGACCTACAGACTGCTCAGTGCTAAGGGTGCGATGCATCTCACCTACCACATGCAAAAAGTGCAATGCATACTGAAAAGCCCTTCTGTAGGGTGCGATGGGTGAGAGTAGACAAATGGCAGAGACAGTTCGCAAGGTGGATGGTCATGGAATCTTCCAGAAACTTCTCCTATGACACTTACCTCTCTGAATTCGCCCAGGGATGAGTAAGAGATCATGAAGCTCCAAGTGGAACCAAGAAATATAAAAGAGAGGACACTAATCAAAATCCCAGAAGCTGACTCACCCCCTGCAAACATCTATATATGGATCCCCCATCCCAGAGATTCGGAGGCTGGAATTTTGTATCTTGTAAGGAAGTGTTGTTAGTTTCTTGGTAGAACATCATAATGTTGGGTGATCTAAGCTTTTCATGAGGTGAAGAAGGGCTTTCATGCCGAGAGGATGACGCTGGGTTAGATAAATGGGTTGTAATCCTCTCTTCTACTCTTTCTATCAATAAATCTATTCAAGTTTTCCTCCACATTCTTGTATGTTTGAGTTGATATATGCATTTGTGTGGTCAATATATATCTGGTCCTATATTGTTTATGATCGTACATCTCTGCGCTTTGATGGTATCATGCTGCTTTGACTTTACAGGTGCTCTTTGAAGCGGGGTAAGCAAGGAAGGAGTGGCAAATATATGTCAGAGGGGAGAGGAAACAAGCAAGGAACCAAGCTAAAGACTAAGGTTGGTACTCTCTGCTTCTCTCCTATCTACTTCTCATAAAGGAAAATGAAAGTAACTTTATTTTGTTTGTTTCTAAGATAGCTACCCATCTTAGTGGGACTAGCAGCTCTGAATGGACACTAGATTTCCCGATAACAAAATGGTGACTCCACTGGGGAGCGAATAACTTGTTTGCTTGTTTATATTTGTTTGTTTTATAAACTACAGACGGAGCCTGAAGTCAAGCCAGCTAGCCTTCAAACTGCTTCTGCTATGCAACTGCAAAGTAGATCAATGTTGCTTCATTCCATCTCCAGGTTTTGTTTATAAACTAAACAATTGATTTGCAAACATCCTAATTGCCCTGGTAGTGGCTCAAGTAACCTCATTAGATCAGCCCCTATGATTTGCATTTACTAACTATCATTAGCTCGGCTTAAATCCCTGAACTAAGTTGCAAACTGTGACCAAAAACCAAGTTGAAGTCTCGTCCTTGGACCATCACACCTTCTCCTCTTGGCAATCTGGATGCATTGCACCTCCCGTGTGCAGATGGTGAGATGCATCCCTATTTCCCTGTGTTACAGGTGCGATGATCAGATAAGACTGTTTCTGCCTCCAGATTTTGGTTTTTTCTTCACTCTCTTCAGCTTTATTCAGGAGTTTTGCTGTCTGTGATCAGTATACCACTGTAGAAACTCCCTTCCTTTGCATCATTCAGCCTCCATTGTACAAAGAATTGTGAATGTTTTTATGTTTTTTTCGCCATTTACAATTCTCATTTACAAAAAAGTAGCTTAATCGAACTGTCATCTTTTGATTTGGAAGTGTTGCAAGTGTCATTTTCAGTCAAAGAAAAGAATACTACTCTTTTTGATGGTTGATTACACTGTTACTCTTGTATTTGATCTGAATTAATAGTATTTCAAGTGTCGAAAGTAGTTTTCAATTCAAAATCACAAAGTGTCATCATAGTCTTCCTTTCGTCTTTTGAAGAGAAAATTGTTAGTACTGCCGCTTTGGAAAGATAATTCAGATTTGTACTTAGCATTCTTTTTGTCATTCACACATTAAGAAAGCGGAAAACAAATACATGCATGTGCATTCGCATTTAGACTGCTTGTTGATTTTGATTTAGGACAGTGCATCTAGTGTGTGCTCTCTGCTCTATGTTGAAAGAATCTCGCTTCTCTTTCCTTAATAACTAGGATTTTCATTGCAAAAAGAAGAATAAACGACTGTTTATCATCTTAGATTGCATTTTAGGAATTGTATATCTACATCACACGGTGAACCTTAAAGGAAAACTTCTTAAGAAAGATCAACTGTAAAATAAATTCAATGAACATAAAAACGCTTTGGAACCTAACGCACAACATTTAGAAGTCTAGGCTAGAGACGTATTCTAGCGCCATAAAGCCTGGTAACTATCACTTTCATCGTAGGTTGGGTGATTCCTCCTCTTTGAGACGACAAGTGCCAGTATATACTTGTGCTCCCATGTACCGTCGAGTATATATTGGGAGACCACAATAGGCTATATCCTTTATCCTTAGGAAGTCGTGCCTGCCACCCTATCGGTCACAATGCACTGAACACAGCATTTGGGAAGATTGACTACCGTACCGTAAAAAGTATTTTGCAGTTCTGCAATTGGTTTGGTAATCCCTCTGTTTAGATTTCCATAGTAGTCTCTTTCGTTCCTTTTTAGACTCCTTAAAGGAAAAGGTCCATCTGAGCACTTGTCACTTTAGGCTCATTAAAATCGAAGGCGACTAGAGTCATCTTTAGCTTTTTCTCGACTCTTAAAAAATGAAAAAGCAAGTTGTGTCAAAGCGTCATAAAATTTATTTTAATCGGAATAACGTCATTGTTCCCTCGTTGGTCTTAGGTTGAGAAAATGGAGTCCACCAATCAAGGATTTCCCCTTGGGGGAAATCCTAGTCCTTTCTCCTCTTGGGGAGATGTTGGTGCACCTCATATGGCCACATTGTCCCTTCTAGGACTGACAATCATCTTGCCAATATGGCTCTTCTCGACCTCTGTCATTCAAAGCACCGTGATTCCTGAACAATCAAGTCAGCAACTAGATGATGTTAGAGTTACCCCCCAACTTCTACTTCATTTGTTTCTCCCTCTCCTTCTTCCTCTTCGCTTGGTGAAACTAAAAACCAAGTAAGTGAGAAGAAGAAGAAAGAGAAGGAGAAGAAGAAGAAGGAGCCAAAGGCAAAAAGGGGCAACCATACATCGTCTATCGAAAATCCACACACTGCAACATCCAAACCTAAATCTCCATGTGTCATTTGTAAAGGGGACCACTATCATCGAGATTGTCCTTGCATCCCATGGATCTTAAGGGGCAGGTCTCCCCGCTTGCACAATCTGGTGTCCTCAACCTCTGACGATCATGTTGAAAGTACATCGTCAACTAGTGAAAACGAAGTCTCTGGACAGAAAGGAAACTATAAATTTCCTTGTAGACTGTGTGAAGGCGATCATGTCGTCCACCGTTGTCCCTTCCTAGACGAAGCTAAAAGAGTCTTGGATAACCGTCTTGCTTCATCGCTACGGCTTCCTCCTGGATACAAGAAACTCTTGTCGAGTCCATCGCCAGTTGAAAATCCGATTGACACACCTTTATGGTCAGTCGAAGCATCTACCATTGAAGATAAACCCTCTGAGTCCACACTGGACCAAAGTCAACAGGTCGAGATAGCAGTCGACCCAGTCTTGTCTTCGAAAGGTCCACCTTCAGATGATACAATCAACAAAGAGAATGAGAACGACACCGTTCAGATCCTCTTTGTAAGCACAAACTCCTATGAACATGGGGGAAATCTACCCATTCCTTTACCGCAAGAAGGAAGTTCGTTAGAGTCATATTCAGTCATTTATTCGGTCCCACCTCTAAGCAACCTAGTCGTTTCCTTCGACTAGAATCTACTAGGTAGACCCCGTCTACCGTCTACTGTACCATTCTGAATCATTGTACAAGCTTACAAAATGGTCATGGTCGGTATTATCATAGATGAAGGGGCTTCTGTGAGTATCCTTTCCTCAACTACTTGGAAAGCGCTTGGTTCGCCGTCGCTTCTGCCTAAAATAAGAAATCTAACAGGCTTCGACAAAGGAACCAGTCGACCATTAGGGATCCTTCCAAATTTGCCTATAACTTTGAGAGGGAAAACCATTTATCTGAACGTAATGGTAGTCTAAGGACCTTTAGATTACAATCTACTCCTTGGACGTGACTACATTTATAGCATGGGAGCCATTGTCTCCTCACTCTGTAGACTAATGTGTTTTCCACATGAAGGCAGAATGGTCCAGCTCGTAAACCAGCTTTCATTCCCCAGCTCACACATAGCTAATAGTAAAATGTCATCCCTAACTAGTATTTTCACGCAAGGAATGTCTCATCAATCTCCAGTCCGTCCACCTGATGAGCGCGAGTGATTCGGTGATTGTGACTGAAACCCAGGGGGCATGCACCATGGTCTGCTTCGGCAGGAAAACTTTAGGTATAGGGTAGGTTTCCGCGGAGGATATATGACTATTCTGACACACCCGTCCATTTAGGAAAATGGGATTATACCGGAATAAGGTTCCCTCATCAAGGTTAGGTGATTGGAGCTAGAATCACCTTTGTTCGATGGACTAAGCCGAGGAAGTGTTTGTCTGATATGCGGATGGAACCATCTTGTGGATACAAGAACTTCTATATGGTAGCTTGGAAACTCTACTTCTCTATACCTGGGGGCAAGCAAATATTTTTGTACGCAAGTCAAAAGCGACCAGCGTAACGCTAACTCCATAGTTTCTGCTAACTTCAACTGCTTAGGTTGGGTGATTGGTCATATCGACCATTCACCTTTGCAGGGGCCAAATGGCACTGGAAAAGTAAAGGAAGAGTTTTCCTACCTAACCTTGGTGGTTAATTAACCCCTAGGATAGTAGTTGATCGTTCCTAGCTTGCATACGAAAGGCAGCGGAGCAAAGTTTCGAATGGTGCAAGCTCCCTAAAAATTGAACCTATCGATGAGACATCCTTATTATACAACTGGCACGAGAAGTTTTACGCCAAGTTCAGGCTCGTTAAAAATTAAACCTAGCAATGAGAATATGTTCCACCAAAGTTTAAGCTCATTAAAAAAAAAATGAACCCACCTCCGGTAAATAACCATTGCGAACGCATTATCATCAGCTTTTGAACCTTGCTCATGTTCTTACCATCACCTCCACTCTATTTTTAGTCGATCATACACCCCCATTTGATTGTTTACCCTTTTGAGTAACAGCTGTGACGAGTGATTCTGCTAGCCATCCTCTTCCAAACCTTACTTGCAACTAGCTGCTACCTGAAAATATTCCTCAAAAAATGAGTCTCCTTTAAGCTCTTTTCATCTGACTCGTAAAATATGAAAAGATTGTCGAGCAATTGGCCTCTCCAGCTCGTTAAAACAATCGGAAGTGCTATCCCTCCTCTAGATTTTAATCTTTTTGGACCT
>APFE031299605.1:6164-18464 GCA_000404065.3 Pinus taeda | reverse complement strand
TTCACCGGTCATATTACCATTGGTCCACTGTACCATCCATTTTTGGGGTTAATGCTACCAATCCATTTCAGTGTCGCCGATATGTTCAAGAGAAGTCGCTCAGAGTATTCACCAACCCAACTTGTGTCTCGTCCGCTGCAATACCTTCACGCTTCATTCTTTCATGACCGCCACCCTGAACCCTGTATCATCAGATCGTTTTCACCTCCACAAAATCATTTGCTCCGTTCTGTGTCGTAGATGTGGGATTCATTAAGGCCCTCCTACGAGGAGTCACCTCTTGTCGATTTCAGCTCATTATCCAAGAAGTCGACCTAGGAACAACCCTTTCAGTACTTTGAAGCTTGCATGCCTCAATGGCAAGTTTCTCACTTCTGGCGGCAGGTTTACATTAATGGCCTTCGACCGAAAGATTTTGCGTGGTGTTTAACGCCAAGTCTTATTTTCACACCACGTGAATTGTACTGTCGTACCTTGAGGGTCATCATCATTATTGGTGATTCCTCTCGCGCCTATTAACAGCTTACATCATTGGCTGGTAATCAGGTGATGTCTTTCCATGTTCGACTCCATAACATCTTTTCACATGGATTGACTTGTACTTTGGGCAAAGATTGAATGAGTTTGAATACCCCAGATCTAGTTTCATCCATCCGGGCTGCGATATATTCGAGAAAATAAAGACATCAAATGTACATCATTGCTGCACAGATGATCATCCAAATCAAAGGATGATGGCTCTATCAGAATCATCAGTCTGCCACACAGATGGTTGTCTATCCTATGTACATGAAAATGAATTTATAAAGCTAAGCATGGGAATGCTCGCCCAGTAGATCATGAAAATTTATGAAGAATAATGATTGTATTGTATCCTTATTACAAGTTGCCTTCCAGTTGAAAAACCTCGATCTCATGATAAAGCATTTCACCCGACATCAAAAGATTTACGACCTCATGCTTTAGGGGGCAACTATTATAGACATATTTTGGCACTGCAACCCCAATCATATATGTCCATAAACCAAGGGCTTCTAGGTCCCTAAAAGTGTTGCTTCACACCCTAAAGGAACAAGGTCAGCTGATTACATATATCTCCCAGAAGTTCTCCACGGAAAACTGCTCAGAACTGGTCAAAACTGGACCATACAGACTACTCAGTGCTAAGGGTGCGATGCATCTCACCTGCCACATGCAAAAAGTGTGATGCATACTGAAAAGCCCTTCTGTAGGGTGCGATGGGCGAGAGTAGACAAATGGCAGAGACAGTTTGCAAGGTGGATGGTTATGGAATCTTCCACAAAATTCTCCTGTGACGCTTGCTTCTCTGAATTCACCCAGGGATGGGTAAGATATCATGAATCTCCAAGTGGAACCAAGAACTATCAGAGAGAGGACACTAATCAAAATCCCAGAAGCTGACTCACCCCCTTGCAAACATCTATATATGGATCCCTCATCCCGGAGATCCGGAGGCTAGAATTTTCTATCTTGTAAGGTAGTGTTGTTAGTTTCTTGATGGAACATCATAGTGTTGAGTGATCTAAGCTTTTCATGAGGTGAAGAAGGGCTTTCATGCTGGGAGGATGACACTGGGTCAAATCAATGGGTTGTAATCCTCTCTTCTACTCTTTCTATCAATAAAGCTATTCGAGTTTTCCTCCACATTCTTGTATGTTTGAGTTGATATATGCATTTGTGTGGTCAATATATATCTGGTCCTATATTTTTTATGATCGTACATCTCTGTGCTTTGATGGTATCATGTTGCTTTGACTTTACAGGTGCTCTTTGAAGCAAGGTAAGCAAGGAAGGAGTGGCAAAGATCTGTCAGAGAGGAGAGGAAACAAGCAAGTAACCAAGCGAAAGACTGAGGTTGGTACTCTCTGCTTCTCTCCTATCTACTTCTCATAAACGAAAACAAAAGTAACTTTAGTTTGTTTGTTTCTAAGATAGCTACCCGTCTTAGTGGGAATAACAGCTCTGAATGGACACTAGATTTCCCGATAACACCATGGCAGTGATCCAGGAAATCCATCTCTGATCAAACCCAAAAGACTTGAGAACATTGTTTAGGTAGTCCCAACTTAGTCGATCATAGGCTTTGGAAAGATCCAATTTGATCATCATGCTTGGGAGTTTCGATCCTTTAGGGAATGCACTATTTCTTGAGAAGTGACCAATCCATATAGGATTTGTTTCCCTTCCACAAAGTTGGTATTTTCAGGAAAAATAAGGTTAGGGAGTAAGGGTTTGAGGCATTTTACTATCACCGTGGCTATGATATTGTAAATAACATTGCAGAGAGAAATGGGTCTAAAACCTTAAGGATATTCAGATTTCAAAGATTTAGGAATAAGAGCTATGAAAGTAGCATTTAGGTTAGGAAATACCTTTTAGTTCTGACGTGATTCTTCCACCACCTCTAGTATATCTTGCCCCATAAAATTCCAAGCTTCCTGAAAAAATTCCACTGTAAATCCATCTGGTCCTGGGGCCTTATTTTTCATCATTCCTTTGACTATCTCCTTGATTTCTTCCAGTGTTATTGCTCTCATAAGTTCTAGGTTATGATATCTTGAAATGAGTTGATGAATGTTTCAAATAATCTTTTGCATATCTTCTAAGCAATCTTGGGGTGGTTCTGTAAGGATGGATTTGAAGTGATCCACTAGTAGATCCTCCATATCCTCATGATGGACCATTCGATTCCCTCGTTCATCTTTCAAAGAATAGATCTGGTTGGGTTGCCTATGCTGAACCATAGATTTGTGGAAGAAGTGAGTGTTTCGTTCTCCCTCTCGAATCCAATTAACCCTTGATTTCTGCGTCCATAATATCTCTTCTTGTTTTCTTCGTTCCTCCAATTGAATAATTAATTGCCCTTCCTCTTTCACCAGATTGTCAAATCTGCCTTGCTGAATGATTTGTTGTTGAACCTCTTGGATTCTATTATTCATCTGATGTTGATCTTTCATGATACGACTGAACTCTTCCTTGTTCCATTTCTTTATCTTGTGTTTGATCTCCTTCAGTTTAGTTGGAAGGTATGCTGTAACAACCCATCTATTTATACAATAGAATAAGATTTAGTATTAATATCAATCATTAAATAATATAAAGTTCTAAAACTTTATATTAAATTAAATATAAATAGAACTCTATAATAAATAAATATAAAATCAAACTCTGTATTAAATATAAATATAAAACAAACTTTATAATAAATATAAAATTAAACTTTATATTAAAAATAAAATTAAAACCTTATATAAAAAAGGGACACATAAACCAAACCTTGCTATATAATAAAAATGCATATATATAAACAATATATAATAGGTTGATAAAGCGTGATGGTCATTACAAATATCTGATGGTCTCAAATGCATGCAAGGTGTGTCGGGAGGAGGGAAGGTGGTGGCTGTAGGTGGGAGGGCGGCCACCGCCAAGCCCATAGTTATAAACCGTAGAACTGAACTGAGAAGGGGGGGTTGAACAACGGAGTTAAAAACCAAGAGGAGGAATTCAACAATGAAGAAGGTCTGTCATTGGAAGAGCTTTAATCAGTCTGAGGTTCTGGGCATGGGGGACAGTGAGCTTCTGTGGGAAGCTTACTGGATTGAGCAGCCAGGCTCTACTCAGTCTGGCTAGGTGGAATTGGTCTCCCGGTAATTGGAGCAGAGCAGTAGCAGCATCATCAACTACACTAGATCTGATAGCAGTTCAGGTAAGTACAAAATCAAAATTCTTTACTGTTCCTATATTCTAGTTTTGGTTATTACACATGGTATCAGAGCTGTCGTTCAAACCCTTCGGGACCTCACAGGCCCTACACAACCGAGTATATATATTTTCTCTGTCAAAAAAAAATCAGGGTACGAATAGGAGACCCATCATGCCTGTATTAAGCCTTAAGCAATCAGGGTTAAGCTAGCTCATTGCCAGAAAGCAATCAGGAGCTCGTACTTAGATCAGAGGATGCTCATCCCGGGCAGGCTGCAAGGGCTTCGGGTGGAAGGAATGAATTAAGTAAGGTGTGAATACTATTTTAGTGATGTATTTCTCCATGAAATAGCTCCGCAACTCATGACCTTCCGATTACTAAACGGGTGCTCTAACCAACTGAGCTATGAAATAGCTCCGCTACTCTACAATTTTCTGCTTAGGAAACAGACACTCTATCCACTGATTTCCAGGTGTAATCGGTTAATCAGTTGCAGCGCGTGGATTGAACCTATAATCTGTTCGTCACAAACCTCCGCCTTTACCATTACACCACATTGGTATTACCCGTGACCTCTCTTCTTCCATTACTCCGCGTAAACAATGCATTTCACGCTTGAGACCTGTTCCAATTCCAGCTATTACAATCTGTCTTTCCTTGCAGTATGTCTTTAGCCTTGGTGTATTTCCGAAATAGGATTTTATATTGAAGCCCTCTTTTTCGTTTTAGGGCACACATTTTTATTTTTCTTTTTATTTTTCTTCTTTCTGTGTAATTCTAGCTGAAATTGGTTGCTGGACAAGGTATCAATATGTGATCAGAAGTTTCATCAGCCCCACGACAAAATATATATATCTATATATATATATATATATATATATATATATATATATATATATAATATATATATATATATATATATATATATATCTATATATATATATATTTTTGATGAACCAGAAAATCCTCTTTGTTGAAGATTTCCCATGTTAGAGTTAGGATACTATATTGCATTGCTAAACACATGAAATAATTGATCTTTATTCATATCTCAAATCCTATTTTTTCCCCTACTTTTGATTGCCTTGTCTGAGCATTAGCAGTTGTGATAAGATTGTATGTCTGATTCGTTGTGTATTTTTCTTGATCCACTTTCATGATTGAAATCTAATGGAATCTTGATATCATTTGTCATTTAGACAATAGGGATGATGTGTTGTTAAAGGAGGTTTTAAGTTTTAACCCATAGAGGAAATATTTTGAGACAGGTGTTGCATTCTGCTTTTCCTTACAGTATATTGGATTCTACATTGGTTTTCTTCCACATCATGTTCTTGATTAAAGATGCACTAACATGCAATGCATATGCGTCATTTTAAGATTGTTTCTTATCGATATCTCCTTTGTTTTGTCTACTGGGATTTTTGAATTTGATTGGATTCTATACTGTTTTGTTGGTTGATTGGTCCATTATAAATCTGTATAGTTATTTTTACAACAACATAAGATAAAATATAGAAACAAAATCTTGTGCAATTAAAACAAAAAAAAGAGACATCACAAACTGTGTAAAAATTGATTTATCAACCAAAAAAAAGAAAAAAAATTGGGGACATATCACCTTAGAATCTCACCAAGTGAAATGGTAAGCCAATGCAAACATTTCATTATCTTGCGTGTGTAGTGCTCCTTTCACTAATTTTAGTCATCATTTAAATAGTGCCACACTAAGCTATGACTTCTTGTAAGATAGAATTTTTGTCAATGTTGACTCGGTCATGAAGCAAGGTACCTCTTCGAGTGGTTCTGGTTGGTTGAAGGTTGTTATATAAACTCACCTTCCTCTAGACACTACCATGAAACTACAATTATTGGCACAGATCCTGCATCAGAAGTGTCCAAAATGATTGCATAAGCCTTGCACTCATAGGACCAGTCAACACTGTCACTCCAACTTGCTTTGGCCTTTTCTTCTTAAGATAAATTTGTTAATACATCCAGACCATCGATCTACCTTTTCAGTACAAGGATCTTCAAACCACATTTGCATCAAATAAATCTTGCGAGTAACTTCAGCCTCAAGCATATCCTCATTGCAACTTCCTAAATCTGCATCATATTCTCCAATTAAATCTTGAGTAGCTTCTATGGATTTTAGTATTCCTGTAGTGTCAGGCATCATAAATAAATCTATCAACTTACCAATGGAAGCATGGGCTAAAGCGAGATCTTCTTCAAAACTGGAAGATGTGAAGTGGCTTTTTCAAATCTAGACAAAATTTTGTCACTAAGTTTTATGTTAATTTGTTAATGGGATTGTGGGACAAGACCCTTGGGTCATCATCAAATTTCATTATGAGGCTTGTATTACTGTTTTCTCATGATGTAATTGTGTCATCGTTGCCAGCTATTCCTTTGCCTTGTTGTTTGAGTATTCTTCCTCAGGGACAACGAGGATCACATTTCAGTGTTAATGGGATCACGGATCATGACCCTTCCATGGCTGTCATCAAATTTCAATGTGAGGCATGTATTATTGTTTGCAGATGATGCAATTGTGTATTGTCATGTTTGCAAGCTATTGCATTCCCTTGTTGTTTCAGTATTCTTTCTCCGGAATAGCAAAGATTACGTATTCAAAGGTCCTCAAAATTTCATTATGTTGTTTATCTTTTCCATGAGCAGAATCATATACATAATCATGCCTCATAATCCGTTGGTAGTCAGAAAGAGACTGGAGTGCTGGAACATAAGTTTATGGTTAACAGAGGAAGTTTTATCCCTGATTCACAGGACTTTCACCCACCCCAGTTACATGCTCTTAAACTTGAGGAGCTTGATTTGACCACTCTTATAAACTTTTAGGATCATTTTGTAAAGCATGTACAATGTGCAAGTCCTCAAGCTATCTGAAGTAAAGCCTGATTGCAGATTTTCATTATGTGAAACCCTCTCAATGCTGCAACCTCCTCTGCATATTGACAGGAATGTTTAGGATCTATACTTGGTAATAGTGCCTATGGTAAAATTTCCGGCTAAAGTTCATACTAATATGAAACCAGAACAATCCTTCATTTATAATATATATATATATATATATATATATATATATATATATATATATATATATATATATATGATAGGTTTAATCCATATCTAAGTAATATATTCGAAAATATAAATATGTATGCCCTTATTTAAAAGTAATAGCTAGATTGAGGTGTGACGGGTATGTTACAGATAATCACTATATCGAGGCGTTTAACATCTTCATTTTGTGAATGTTATTTAGTAATAAATTTTAGATGATACCTTATGAGCTAATGACCATACACTTCTACATTATTCATATTAGGATAGAATACCTTGCATTAGGACAAGGAGGTCGTGAGACCACCCTCCTTGACCTCGGTACCAATAAGATCCGCCTAGCAGATAAAAATAGCAAAACTATACCCGTTTATGAATGTGAAGTTGCAAAAGAAAATTATGTGTTAAATTCGGTTGTTTACCTCAAAAAAATTTATAGAATTTTATTATGTGTTTAGGAACCATTACAATGGTAAGGACTTATGAGCGACGACGACGTGATCGGGCAGCATCACCACCATTAATGCCGCCACCGTCGCCATCATCATCCCCATCACCACCATCACCATCATCACCACCAAGACCATTATCAACGTCAATCGCCCCAGCGGCAGAGTTGACTGTGATAATGAACTCTTTGGAGGCCTTATTGGAGACATTAAAAGAGTCAACTAAGGCTAAAACCAAAGAGGAATGTCAACATTTGGCTACCATTTCAGTGGAACCAAAGAATTTTGAGCCCAGAAGATCGAAAGAGGACATCTCTAGGGAGCTTCAGAAAATCAGACTCCAAGAATTCTCAGGAGGTCGAGCAGGTGAACGCGTTGAAGCATGGTTGGAAGGAATGAACAAATGCTTTAGGTTAAGAGAATATTCTTCTTCGGCAAAAACAAAAATTGTCGTGTTTCAACTAAAGGAAAGTGCCTTGATTTGGTGGGGAAATCTGGAAAAGCAGCTGCACCTTACATCAGATAATGTCCCTTGGGAACTATTTGAGGAAAGGTTCCGCGCAAAGTATTTACCTCCATACTTTCAACAACAGCAAGCCAAAGCCTTTCATACATTGATTCAAGGAAATAAATCATTGGAAGAGTATGAGATTAGGTTTATGGAGCTTGTAAAATACATTCACTACTTAGATTCTGATGAACGTCAAGTTGAATGCTTCATATTTGGGTTAAACCCTCGCATCAGAGCCTTGGTAAGCATGTGGAAACCATCATCAGTAGCTGAGGTGCTTGAATGTGGTCGTTATGCAGAAGAGCACCTAGGAATTAAAAACGATATGGGGCCAGTAGGACCTGTACAATCATGATTTCTAGGAAAGGCTCCCCGGAACTTCTTCAGAGGAGGTAGCTTGAGGCCACCTTACGGTAACAAGTTTACCCCAAGAAATATAGGGACAAGATCTCCCATGGCAGTCAACACTATAGCCGCACGATCATCAAACACCAGTCCATGGGCATCTCGGGGACCGCTAGTGGAGGAAGAAATTCGAGGGGAATCAACACGAGAGGACGAAGTTCATTCTCTAGGAATTCACGCCCTGACTCAAGAGGATCAATGCAGCTTAATTGTTGGGGATGTGGGGGACCGCATTTTCAATGTGACTGCCCAGAAGCTTCGTTGAATATATTGCATAGGACTAGAAAGGAATCGATATCAAACAATCGAGGTAATCATAGAATTCATGCAGTAGTCAACCACGACCAAGCAGCACATCAACCCACTGTAGTGGAATCTTCAAGTACTATCAATGGTATAAAACTCAAAATCTTATTTGATACTGGTGCCACAGATAGTTTCATTTCGTCATATGCATTAAACAAATGTGGGTTGGCAACGCGTAGACAAAATGATTTCCATCAAGTGGAAATGGCCTCAGGAGAACTCCAAATCGTGGGCTTGAGTGTGGATCAATGAAAAATCGATCTAGGGATCTGTATGACTAAACTAAAAGTTTATGTCACAGCCTTAGGAACGTATGATCTTATCATAGGTATGGATTGGCTGGAAGCTCACCAAGCTTGGGTAGACTATTATGGGAAAAGAATTCTAGGCATGAATGATGATGGAGAAGTAATTCAAATTCAAGGAATCAAGAGGAAAGTATCTTTGCGCTACATTTCAGCGATGAAAATGAAGCGTTGTTTAAGGAAAGGTTGTCAGGCTTATGTAATTCAAGAGGTAAGCGAAGGAAAAGGACTATCCTTAGGACAATATCCGATGTTAGCCAAATTCCCAGATGTATTTCCAAAAGAGTTACCAGGATTACCTCCGGTACGAGAGCTAGATCTCACTATTGAATTAAAACCAGGTACCCAACCAATCTCTAAAACACCTTATAGAATGACAGCTCCAGAACTTCAGGAACTGCAAATTCAATTGAAGGAACTACTGGATATAGGGCATATTCGGCCCAGTACATCACCTTGGGGCGCTCCTGTAATTTTTGTGAAGAAGAAATATGGATCTTTAAGATTATGCATAGATTATCAAGACTTGAATCAAGCTACAGTAAAGAATCAATACCCTATGCCTCAAATCGACGATCTTTTCGATCAAATGAAAGGAGTTGTTGTCTTTTCAAAAATTGATCTTCGATCAGGCTATCATCAGCTAAGAATTTCTGAAAATGATATTTCTAAAACTGCATTTCGGACACGTTTTGGACATTATGAATTTACTCTGGTACCATTTGGGTTAACAAATGCGCCAGCCATATTCATGAATCTTATGAACAGTGTTTTCCGTAAATATCTTGATCAATTTGTGCAAGTCTTTTTAGATGATATTCTCATCTATTCCAAGAATAAGAAAGAGCATGAAGATCATTTGCGGATAGTATTGTCCTGCCTTAGGGAACATCAATTGTATGGAAAACTATCCAAGTGTTCATTCTTTCAGGAAAGGATTCATTATTTAGGTCATATCATATCAAGTGAAGGGATTTCAGTAGATCCTGAGAAGGTAAAAGCGATCATGGATTGGCCAATACCGAAAAATGCACATGAGATAAGAAGCTTTATGGGTTTAGCCAGTTATTACTGAAGATTTGTGGAGGGGTTCTCCAAAATCGCAAAGCCAATTACAACCCTTCAGCGGAAAGGTGTTAAGTATGAATGGATCGAGGAATGTAAAAAGGCATTCTCTAAACTCAAAAGACTACTCACCAGTGCACCGATACTAAGGGTCCCAAATATGGACAAATATTTTACAATATGTACTGATGCATCCAAACAAGGGCTGGGTGCAGTGTTGATGCAGGATAAGAGGAGTGATAGCATATGCTTCCTGATGATAAAAATCTTCGAGATACCATCCTTGGGGAAGCCCACAGAGCAGTATATTGTGCTCATCCTGGAGTAGGGAAAATGTATGCGGATACCAAGAAACTCTTCTTTTGGTCAGGTATGAAGCACAATATCACTCAATTTGTTGCAAAATGTTTGGAATGTCAGCAAGTAAAGGAAAATCATTGTCACCCAGCGGACCTCTTACAACCCCACAACATTCCTATGTCTAAATGGGAGACCATTTCTATGGATTTTATCACTGGACTACCTCTTACTTCTCAAAGACACAATTCCATTTTGGTAGTGGTGGATAAATTAACAAAAAGCGCCCATTTCATTCCCGTAAGAGATCCTTATGATGTTGCTGACGTATCTCGAGTATTCATAAATGAAATTATCTCATTCCATGGGGTACCTAAGAAGATTATATCCGATAGAGATTCTCGATTCACTTCTAGATTCTGGACTTGCATACAAACAACCTTAGGTACTCAGCTAAATTTAAGCACTGCTTACCATCCTGAGACTGATGGGCAAACTGAAAGAGTAAATCAAGGAATTGAAGACATGTTGCGAATGTATGTGATGGATCAGCAATCACATTGGGAAAAGTACTTACACTTGGTTGAATTCGCATACAACAACAGTTACCACAGTTCGATTGGAATGCCTCCATTTGAAGCTTTATACGGCAGACCTTGCAGAACACCGTTAAGTTGGGACAGGTTAGAAGATCAAGTGATAATAGGACCCGAATTAATCCATGAAATGGAAGCACAGGTAAGACAAATCAGACAACGATTAAAGAAAGCACAGGATAGGCAAAAGAGTTATGCTGATGCTCACAGAACTGATAGAAGGTATGAAGTAGGGGATCAGGTTTTCATCTGCATCAAACCAAATAAAAGTACTATTCGATTCGGAAAAGGGACAAAGTTGTCACCCTGATTTATTGGACCATTTAAAGTCATGGAAATAGTTGGACCTGTTGTCTATCGTCTTGCCTTGCCACCTCACCTGCATAGAATTCATAATGTATTTCATATTTCTGTGTTAAGGCATTATATAGCTGATCTATCTCATAACCTTCAATGGAAGGAATTGCAGGTATCGGACGAGGGAGTCGTAACGGTCGAACTGTTACGTATACTGAAACGTAGAGTTCGACAGCTGAGGAACTGCCTGGTGGACCAAGTTAAGGTCCAATGGGACAAGTATAGTCCTGGATCAGCAACTTGGGAAAATACAGAGGACATATGTCAGAGATACCCTAATCTATGTCAATTTTGAAGAACTTTAAACTATGTTTAGTATATATTTACTTCACTGCAATCAGAGACTCAGAAACATTTTGAATGATTATAGATAAACGTGAAATTTTGTGACATAATATATGTTTAACTTCTGCTGGTACGTGGATACCAAAACGATATATATGGTTCATTTTACTAAATTATAGTTGTCAAATTAAAGTTAAGACAGTTGAATGATTTTACTTCTGATAGAAATTAAGATATTATAAATCTGATTTATTTATACATGTCAATATGATCAATGGGATATAAATCAGGAAGTGAATAAATTCTAGATGAAAGTCAAAAGACATGCGTGGAATATGGCAAAATATATTGTACTGTAGTATCATAGATGAATTCATAAGTGAATAATACGTGAGTTATTTTGAATATGTTGATGCACATTTTATGAATGCATAGATAAGTGTATGATTGCAGGTAATAGACAGTTACCGAGATGACCACGTGATGGCAGAACCTCAGAACAATTAAAGCTCAAAGTGATTCTATGATAGGGTATTAGCCCTAATTCTACTAGGAGGGGTGGAGGTGTTGCCCACAGTTTATCCTCCGAACCTTGGAGTCATGGGAGGACTGTGCGAATCACGCTCCCCTAGGCGTGTGATGATGACTATCAGATGCCTACTGGGAATCAAGTCAGTATAACTGACGTTGTCACCTTAGAGTTTATGAATGGTTAGGTCAGTAAAACTGACGACATGGCATACTCTAGTAGAGGACGAATAGGATGGGAGCGGAAGAGATTAGGAAGGATAGGATGATTTTAGAATAGCTTGGGAACTTGGATAGGGTAAGATTTATCCATTAAAATAAAAATTTTAAAATCTAAGAAGGGGGTACTAATTACTATCATAAGTAATCAGATAAGATA
>APFE031299599.1:0-11682 GCA_000404065.3 Pinus taeda | reverse complement strand
TGTTGGGTTATTGTCCTGGGGATGAAAGGAGGACAGAGCTCGACCACACTCTTTTCTTTTTACTGTGTTCTAGACACACTAAATAACAAAGAAGGTAGCAATCAGATACATAAATTCCTCACCAAGGTTCATGGGCAACATGTGACGGGATAGTACACATCGTGTTAGTAAACATAGAAAAAACCCTGATTTCCATATTAAATATTATTCAGGTTATTAAGCCACAGAGGCACAAGAGAAATATAATACCTGTAAAGGGTCCATGGGATCGATCGTTCGTCTCCACCTATGAAACAGATGGACATATGCGCCCAGTTAATTTCCTAATCAGAACATTTAAAATATAAACAAGATGGGGAAAAGAAATAGGGTACGCTAAATTGGTAATAGGGTACGCTTAAAGGGTAAAGCCTATCTGACAATCTTGGTTAAAAGCCTCTAGGGCCGAAGGCCTGTGCCAAATATCAAAAGAATTAAAGTTGCAAACAAAAACACGGTAACACAAATGCTGCATCCGGACTGAGGTTACTGGAGTTGAATGTAAAGAAGTTAGGGTAAAGATTTGACGGAAGGAAAGGAGGTTTAGTGCGAAATCATGGAAGATTTGACTAAGTTCTGTCAGCCGCGTGGAGTTCAAGTTCCTCTAGCATAAAAGCTTCCCTGCTTGTGGGAGATCGGGGTAACACCTAGTTGAACCGGAAAGCCAGAAGGGATGGGGTCAACATATCTTTGGTATATGTCATGATTGGTGGAACTATAAAATTTGTTTAAAAGCAAAAATGAAAGAAATAGAAAACTTATATGATATGTGATGTTATTTTATTATTTTTATAATATTTATATTTTTTTAAGTAACAAATATTAGTTGCACACTTAGAGTGATTTATGCACTTTACCAAATACTCACAAAAAATTAATTTAATGTAAAGGGGTAGTTGCAACTAATTAACAAAAAGTATTTTTTTTTTGCCAATTTCAATTTTTAAAGTTCTCTTGAAAACCCATGGATTTGTACATCAAACATATTTCCTTTATCTTTTAATGATAGCAAGTCATTGAGAACCATTTTGTTGAAGTGATAACCTCTTGTATTAATTTTGTAATAGTTATATTTATATTTTAATATATATATATATATATTTTACCAGTGTTTTAATCTTCTTAAAATAATTTATCTTCTAATATTTATTTTATTAGATTTATTAAAACATTTTTCACATAAATAATCGTTTCTGAAAGAAAACCAAGGAGAAAATTTTGATGCACCTTAGAATGCACTAAGTGTATGTCCAAAGTGTCTATGAGTGACCTCGAAACATGGAAAACAAAAAAATACTATACGAGACATATTTGTTACCAATTCTTAATCTAGTTAGCATTTTGCAAAAACTCTCCCAATAATGATTCTATTTTTTAAAAGTAAATTAAATTAGCCCAAATCGGAACATTGCTTGAAACTTTGCAATGGTGTTTTCTTACATTTTTCCACTCTACAAAGTGTAATGGAAAGAGTACATCATGAAATAAATTTCATTTGAAAATATAGTTATCCTAACCAAAAGCAAAATGAAGAGTAGAATTGAACACTGAATATAGATGTGCTAAAAGAAAATATTCATTTTTCTAGGTCACATGTAAGGTCTATTATTCTTTCAAAAACACAAATTCGAGAGCAAGAGTGAAGTATGAAATTGTTGGAGACACAAATTGGACATCAATTCAACTATATATTATTAAGAATGGAATAAAAAATGATATACATAGTACATATAAATACAATAAGTAAATCGTTGATTCAGTTTCCTAAGCTTCTTGAACTTCATTAACACACACTAGCCCAAACTATAATCTCAAGGATTAGGTGTCTAACATTCCCCTCGTAGTCTAAAGGGATGTATCAAATTCCAACAATGAGAACTAAAAATGCAAAAATTCATCTCAACCAAGAGTTGATTGTCTCTAGGAAATGGTTTTCAAGGATGACCACAAACCAAAGGTGGTGGTTTTAAAGAGAAAACCACAAATGATACCAAAATATGGGAGAACTCAAAGGTCTCAACAAATGATGGTTCAAATATGACCACAAACTTTGGAACTATCATAATAGTTCGTGAACAAACCAGCTCAGCAACAATTCTTGATTTGGCATCTTCTGCTAGTGGAAGTGCTCCTTCTCAAATCTCAGCATGCCAAAAACATGCAATCATGCTCATATAGTATAATGTTCATGGAGCAACTCTGAATCATGTCTACAAATTTGAATCTAATTTTTGAGCTCAGACTCTAAGTTGTAGCAGTACAACTTTGATTATCTCTAACTCGTGCTCACTTGATAGATCTTCGAACTTGTAGCAAACCATCAATTCCATCAATTTCCCCCTTGTCGGATACAATGTGAGAAGATGAAGTACTCTTCCTTGTAAGAATATTCAATACTCTCGACATGTCATGTGTTATGACTTGTAAGTATTCTTGGTTGTTTTATATGATTCCCAAGAAGAAATCCATCCAAATTAAATTTCTCTCTTGTAGTAGTCTTATGGTTGAAACATTTGTTTGAATGCTGATTCTTCTTTCCACAACGTTCACAAGGATGAATATCATAACAGTGATCTTTCTCATGTCCAACTATGTCATAATATTGACATCTAACAATTTGTTGTGCGGCAACATCATCCAAAAATCCAACACTATGAAACTGCATAGGCTTTGAAAAACCAAGAACATTAAAAGATACATCTTTATCATATCCAACACGAGTTCAATTTTTGTTGTGAATGATTTCTTCTCAAGGTCTTATAAAGGTTTTGGGAATGACATGTTCCATATCTATACGCAAATGACCCTTGCATACACTTGATTTTTTGGTTCATTGAATTGCTCCATTGTCATTTTCTAATTGCGGATCAATCTCTAAGTGTTAATAAATCTCTGAGTCATGCTCAAACAAATTGTTGTGAACAAAAGCAAGTTCATAATTACAATTCATTTTTATATCTCATAGTTCATCCTTTCTTAGTTGTGACTCTATTTGGGAAAATTCAAATGTCTTATGTACATCATGTATATCAGATTTGATATCAACAAGAATTAATTTGTTGCTATTGTGGTGCAGGTAAATTCTAAGTGCAGACACAAACAATTCCTCTAGCCCGAGAGAGCGAGTCTAGCCACAAAACACACAATCTATGTAAAATCTCCTTAATCTAGAATCAAATAAGAGGTCCTACCTCTTAATACGCTATTGCACTTGGCGATGATCCTGCTTCTTTACTCCAACTGTCCTTCGTTTCCTTCCTTCGAATACCTGAAACAAGCAAACAACAAATGTGATAACATACAAATTGCATTAAGCCTACTTAATAGGTCAAGGAATATTAAGCCATAAAGATGTAAGATAACACTTCAAGTAGGAAATCAATTAATAGTTGTATTCATATAAGTTCAAAAAGATATTACAACCAATGCCTTGACATTGTTGTTCTCCTCTGATGTATCTAGTTCCCACACATCTGCTAGCATCTCATGGATAGCCCCAACAATGGACATTTTAAGGCTCTTCCCTTTAGTCTTCAAGCCAAACCAAACACACAATTCTCCCTCAAACATGAACTAGAAAGCTACAAGCTATAGATGTCTTGCTGACTATTCACACTCCAAAAACTCCAACTAGAAACTAGTTTAGCTTGGGAAAAGAGAGGTTTATATAGCTTGGGTGGAGGGGAGATGGTTCCCCTTATCATGGGAGAAGGCCTTATCTCTTGGGTTGGTTCCATCCTAATAGTCAGCAAAGGGGTACCCATCATGCATACTTATTTTCTTAAAATGTAATCCCACAGTTCTTTCATATCTTTGCAATGATTATCAAGAAATTTCCTCCAATTCACTTGTTCTTTCTTTGAGTTGGTGTTTTTCTATGACCCTAATGGTGGTTGGTACTAGAAAATATGGCATGTACATTTATCAAGAAGAAACTTGTGTAATAGAGTTGGAATTGTGCAGAAGAAATCGTTGTAGAATCTAGCTTTTATATGTTCAATAGAGGTTCGGTCTTCTATGGCTTGTTCTTCGCAGTATCCTTCTAGAACTGACTCGAGCCAGTCATGTAGGTTCATTTGGTGATTTTAGTAGCAATCATGCATTTGTTTCATTTTGAGGATTTTTCATGGGAGAAACTATCGAGAAATGTTTTGATTTCTATTGGAGCACCTTCTATAAAGTGCTCATGTTCTTTTGTAAAGAAATTACTTCTGGATTCGACAAGCAACAAGAGATTCCTGCATGGGTAATTCTTCAAATAATTATTAATCTTTGCTTCCCACCATAATTGTATCTCATCTAAGGTTAACATTTATTATTGCACCATATATGAATCTAGTTTTGACTACCGAAAATGGAACCCATGTTGTAATTTAGTGAATGGAGAACATGTTTACCAGTAGACAAACTTCAAGCAATTATACAGTAAGCATATAAAGGTACGAGAAAATAGTAATGGAGAGATAGCCAAGCAAAAAATAGATATATTCTTATTATATATCAGAAGACAGTCATTACATCTCTACACACACACACACATGTACATTTGGAATAGTTACCTAGGTCTAATTGTTTGACTTATTATGTTATTTAAGCTACGATTAGTTAATCTTATATTACAATGTAAATTGTTGAATTGACTGGGGTTAGTTGGTAAGGCAAATTAGCACTTTCTCTATCTGACTAGTGGGATAAGTCAAATGCCTCCTCCAACAACATTGTTGCATGGGTGAGCTCATCCCTAAAATGTGGCCCTTATCATGTATATATATGGGAGGCATGATCGTGACTAAGAGTAAGGATCATGAACAATGATCATATGTGAAGGCATGTCTTAATGGTGACTCTAAGGTGCTTATGTCCATTGATCGCAGGGTCAAAACCCTGTAGAACAATGATTTGATGTTGTTGATTGGCTCATATGGCTTAAAATTGGCTCATTTTTATTAGGTCATACTTGCCCTGGTGACTTGGAATTGTCGATTGAATCATATGACTTAGACTTGGTTCATTGTTATTGGCTCAGAATTGGCTTGGTAACTTGACATTGTTGATTGCCTTATACTAGCTCTTTATTTTTGGCACAATGATGTGGCACTATTGATTGCCTCACATAATGACTTGGCACCATTGATTAGCTCATCCTAGCTCATTATTTTTGGCACGATGACTTAGCATTATTGATTGGATCATACTAGCTCGTTGTTTTTGGCATGATGAATTTGTTGAAAATGAAACAAGAAATTCATGATTTAATTTTGTCCTTGAATTAAATTAGAAATGAAATTGTAATTCCACATCATAGGACAACTTGTACTAGTTAACTAAGTTAAATTGAATTAGTTGGATTAGTTAATTTGAGTTGAGGGTGTAACTAGAGTGATGTAGAGCGTCTCTTACATTATAGGAGCCCTGTTTGATTTTATTTTGAGTTGTTATTAATTAATTCAGTTTAACTGAGTTAAATTCAATTAAACTAGTTCCAAATAATGGAGGAACTAGTAGGAAGTCATACAATAGGGTGTTGCTTCATGTGTTCAACCAGTTAACTGATGATTCACTCATAAATAACTCGTGCATGTCATATCTGAGAGTTACCCAATTGAGATTGGAGTTCAATGCCAGTGTAATATCAGTTTATAATCATTTGAATTGTACAAGTGATGAATGCAGTCAAAGGAAGTCCTATGAGGATTGTACAATTAAAATTGAGGAATTTCCCTAATTAATAAGCAATTATTCCCAAGGAAACAATGCAAGGAAATAGGGACTTGGGAAAGAAAAAAACTGGTTAAGTATTGGCCTGGGCTTATCTAGGAAGCAGTGAGACAGATAGAGATAATGCAGAGGTTGCTTAGGTGTGAGAAAAGCATTGTAATCTTATCATATTTTCTAACCAATGAAATATACAGATAGAAGGGGTTTTTAGCTGTGGATTTCCCTAGGAAATCATTGTGTAATGTGTTAATTGAATTCTTTCTCTTGTATACTTTGTGATTTCATGATCATTTAATTATTTCCATTAATGATTAGAGTAGATTCAAGTCTATTGTTTTAGTAAATTACAATTAGCAGTTTGAATCTACAAGGAATTTATACATGGTATCAGAGCATAAATCACTTTAGAAGATCATAATATGATTTTGTCTTTTGTAGGTGAAATCACATTTGCGATACGATTCTTCAGAGTCAGCAAGATTTCATTCTATGTATTGAGACTTGAATATTCCCTTGAGGGTAATTGTAACTATATTTCCTGGAAGGATAGGATGGAGGCAGTGTTGGAAGATAACGGGCTAAAGGAATTCATAGACACTGATATTCTTGAGCCTCCAACAAAAAATGCTCAAGATCTCGTGGAGTGGAATAAATGTGTTGAAAAGGAAAGAAGGATCATACTATAAGGATTTCACGGGAAGAAGACTCCATATGCAATGTGGAAGATCTTGACAAACCTGTTTCAGAATAACTATGACCGTAGGAAGCTATCACTGAAGGAAAAACTTATGAAACTAAAGATAGAGAAGGGTAACACAATACCAAAGTAATTGACCAAGTTCACCCAATGTCGGGATGAGATTGGAAGTGTTGGTGTTAGAATCATTGAAGATGATCTAGTCATCATAACACTTCTAGGCCTTCCCCAAAGCTGGCACAGCTACCAATATTTGGTATATGGGACGAATAATCTGCCAGAGTGGGAGCATTTGTGGTTTGACTTGGTGCAAGAAGATACTCGGCAGAACACCAGAGATGGATCCTCATCCAAGCATGATGATGAGTAGAAATGTGCCTTGGCTGGAAAGGAAAATAAATGGAAAGGTAATTCATCCCATTCCAAATCATATTCAATTCAGGGTGGCAAGAAGAAGGACTTGTCGAAGATTAAATGTTTTCACTGTCATGAGCTAGGAGACCATGCCACGAAGTGTCTTCACAAGAAGACTGGAAAGAATCCATCAAGAAGAGCAACAAGTGAAGCTCTTGCTTCATCATTTGAGTTGGATTTCACCCTCATTGCTTGCATGGTGACATCAATGATGGGTATTGTGTAGTATCTTGATAGAGGAGCCTCATTCCATATGATTGGAAATAAAGAATTCTTTAGTTACCTAGAGGAGAAGGACCTACATATGCACATTGAAATGGGAGGTAATGGAAGGTATAATGCAAATGACATCAATACTGTTACTTTTTATAGGGAGTTTGGTTCTCCTCTCACATTAAAATATGTCATGTATGTTATGGGTCTGAAGAAGAATTTGGTTCTAGTTTGTATGTTGGAGGACCATGGATATGATGTGATATTTATCAAAGGAAAGGCTTTCTTCGTCACATAGCCTCAGGAAAAATGAAGCAGATTGGGCTTCAGGTGAATAACCTCAACAAATTGGATGTAGAATATTGTGCTGCTTTGAGTGCAAAAGAAGATAAGGTGCAAAGTTAGCACATCAATGAATTGTGGCATAGAAGATTAGGTCACTTGCACCATGGGGCTTTGAAGATCATACAACAGATTTCTACATGAATTCCCAAGGGTGCACTAGAGCATAGAGATACATGAAAATGGTGTACAATGGGGAAGTACACAAAATCCACCTTTCATGGTAAGGATAGTTGAGCACAAGCGATCCTTGAAAGAGTTCACTCAAATGTGTGTGGACCATTCTCGAAAGCCTTCATGGCCAGGCACATGTATTATGTAATATTTGTAAATTATTTCTCACGTAAGTACTAGATTTTCTTCATGTAGAAGAAAGATCAGACGTTCTCTAAATTTTGGGAATTTAAAGCACTTGTTGAGAAAGACGTTGGTAGGAACATGAAGGATCCCAGGAGTGATAATGGTGGATAATATGTTTTGAATGAATTCAAGAACTTTTGTGCATCAAAATGAATTTAGTGGGAGTTAATAGCACCCCATAACCCACAACGGAATGGGGTGGTTGAAAGGAAGAACAAAATTATTTTGGGAGATGACAGGAAATGTTACATGATTAGGGCCTACCATTTCACTTGTGGACTGAATCATGCAACATAGTTTTATATGTGTAGAACTAGAGTCCTCATCGGATTCTCGGGATGAGTACACCAAAATATATTTTCTAGGTAAGAAACTAGATGTGGGACACTTCAGGATCTTTGGTTTATCAGTTTACTATTATGTTACCAAGGATGCAAGGAAAAAGCTAGGGCCAACAACTGAGTTAGGAATATTTTTGGGATACATTGATACGCCTCACAACTATCGGGTGTACCTGTCATCTCACAAGATGATAGTGGTTCGTAGAGATGGGAAGTTCGATGAAGAGAAGGCCATCATATGCTCCCTTGGGAGGGAGCTTCAGTTGCATGGAGATGAAGATACTTTAGATCCAAAGGAAGAACCTTAGGATGATGTGGAGTAGCCACATGCAGAGGAGTAGAGAGTGTAAGCACCCACTCATGTAGAGACTTCTAGAGATGGAAGGAAGTGCAACAAAGAGGTTGATAGATTGATGCATGATACTAGAGAGGATGTGGGAGAACCATCATCATAGCACAAACACAGGAAGCCACTAGATCAGTACATTGGCTACATGGCTCTGATGAGCATGAGTGTAGAGATTGAGCCATCCTCATTCGAGGAAGCAGTGCAACAACCAGTATGGGTTGATGCCATGGTAGAGGAGTATGACTCCATTATAAAAAAAAATGTTTGGGAATTGGTCCCAAGACTAGCAAACAAGTCAGTGGTGAGTTCCAGATGGCTTTACAAGGTAAACCAAGAAACAAATGGGAGTGTGGAGAAACAAAAGGCCATATTTGTGGCTAGAGGGTTCTCTTAGGTGGATGGAATTTATTACAAAGAGACCTTTGATGCAATAGAAAGGTTCTCTTCAATCATATCTATTCTAGCACTCAAGAACAGATGGGATGGAAGATACATCAAATGGATGTGAAGCTAGCATTTCTCAACAGAATGATTAAGGAAGAGGTGTATGTTTAGCATCAAGAAGGATTTGAGACCTTCAACAAATAGCCTCATGTGTGAAGGCTCAATTGAGCATTGTATGGATTGACACAAGCACCTCGTGGTTGGTACACCAGGATTGACAACTATTTCACTAGGTTGGGCTTCACCAAAAGTGAAGCAGATGCGAACTTTTACCATATTGTGGTTGAAGGTAAATTGTTGATTATCGTATTATATGTTGATGATTTAATTCTAACAGGTGATGAAAAGTAGGTAAAATCTTGCAAAGAGGATCTTCCAAGAGAATTTGAGATGAAGGACTCGGGGCTCATGCAATATTTCCTTGGTATGGAAGTATGGCAAGGAGATGAGGAATTATTTTTCTCTAAGGGAAAGTATGCCAATGAGATACTAAAGAATTTCCACATGGAAAGAAGAAAACCCATGGAGACTCCTCTAGTAGGGAAATGGTGGAAAAAAATCTCACTTCAAGTGAAGTAGTGGAGGCTACTATTTACAAGAATCTTGTGGGTTCACTTTTGTATTTGGTGAACACATGACCAAACATATGTTTTGTATTTAACTAGCTTAGCCAAGCAATGGTTAAGCCAACAAAAATTTATTGGAAGGTAGGTAAACATGTGTTGAGATACCTTAGAGGCACCACTCAGTTTGATCTTTCGTACAAACAGACAAAGGAGTGAAGCTTCAAGGCTTCATAGATGCAAATTGGGCAGGGAGTCCATCCGAAAGGAAGACCACATCAGAGGTGATCTTCAGTATTGGGTCAGCAACAATTTCTTGGTTAAAAAGGAAGTAGATATCGGTTGCGCTCAGTTTTGTAGAAGTAGAGTATATGGATGCTAGTCAAGCATCTTGTGAATCTATCTAGACGAGGAATATCCTTGTTGGGTTATTTGGTTATCATATGGATCCTACAGCGATTTACTGTGATAACTAGAGTTGTATCAAACTCTCTAAGAATCTAGTTTTTCATGATCGGTCCAAGCATATTGACATCCGGTATCACCATATAGAAGATTGTGTGTAGAGGAGAATCACGTTGTTGGAGTACATTCCTACAGAGGAACAAGATGAAAACATCTTGACTAAGGCACTGTCAAGAGGAAAATTTGAGTTCCATAGAGGCAGGATTGGGGTATTTGATAATCCCTTTCTTGTTGAGAGGGAGTATTGAAAATGCAACAAAAAATATCTTGATTTAATTTTGTCCTTGAATTAAATTAGGAAAAAAATTGTAATTCCACATCACAAGACAACTTGTACAAGTTAACTAAGTTAAATTGAATTAGTTAGCTCAGTTAATTTGAGTTGAGGGTCTAACAAGAGTCATGTGGAGTGTCGTGTACATTATAGGAGCCCTAGTTGAGTTTATTTTGAGTTGTAATTAATAATTTTAGTTTAATTGATTTAAAGTAAGTTAAACTAGTTCCAACTAATGGAGTAACTAGAGGAGGTTAGATAGTGGGGTGTTGCTTCATGTGCTCAACCGGTTAACTAATGATTCACTCGTAAATAACTCATGCATGTCATACCTAAGAGTTACCCGGTTGAGATTGGAGTTCAGGGATAATGTACTATCAATTGTATAATCATTTGAATTGTACAAGTGGTGCATGTATTTAGAGAAATTCCTAAGAGGATTGCACAATTCTAATTGAGGAATTCCCCTAATCAATAGGGGGTTAATTCCCAAGGAAACAATACAAGGAAATAGGGACATGGGAAAGAAAAAAATTAGTTAAGTATTGGAATGGGCCTGTCTAGGAAGTAGTGAGATAGATAGAGATAGTGCAGAGGTTTCTCGGGCTTGACCAAAGCATTGTAATCTTATGATATTTTTTGACTAATGCAATATACGGATAGCAAGAGTGTTTAGCTGTGGCCTTCCCCAGGAAATCATTGTATAATGTGTTGATTGAATAATTTTTCTTGTGTGCTTCGTGATTTTGAGATTGTTTAATTATTTCCACTAATGAGTAGAGTGGATTCAAGTCTATTGTTTTAGTAAATTACAACTAGCAATTCGAATCTACAAGGAATTTCTACAGGCTCGACACTATTGATTGGCTTAGATTGGCTTGTCATTTTTGGCACGATGACTTGGCACTATTGATTTTCTTAGAGTGGCTCAATTTTTTTGGCATGATGAATTGACATTATTGATTGGATCGCATGATGACTTGGAACTGATGATTGGATCACACACTGACTTATCACTATTGATTAGCTCACACAACGACTTGGTACTATTGATTGACTCAGAGTTTTCTTGTGTTTTTGGTTTGATAACTTGGCACTATTAATTGGCTCTTGTGATAGCTTAACACTATTGATTGGCCCATATTTATCATAATTCTGATGAGCTTAGCCCAATTATTATCTTGCAAGTCATGACATGGAAAGGGCTCTCTGAATTGACCCAAATAAATTGGAAGCTCAACCCTTGCACAAGGTATTGTATAGCACAGTTGGTTAAAATGTTATTAATGTTTTGTGAACTGATAGGTTCAAACATGCAGATGATTTATTTATTTTTATTTTTCTATGGAAATACATTTTTTCGAATAATTAAGCCACCAACAATATCCTTTATGTGAATGTCCACCAAACTTTGTCCATTTTGTAGGACGTGCCCATATTTTGCCTTTCTATTGAATAATTAA
>APFE031299593.1:262225-279627 GCA_000404065.3 Pinus taeda | reverse complement strand
GTTATACAGCTTTTTCTGTAGGAATAGTTTATTCACCAGAGACTTAGATTGGTACAAAGTCCCTAACTTGTCCCACAGAGCCTTCGTCGTAGCTTCCCCTGATACATTCAACAATACTGAAACTGAGACAGACAATCGTATTGTGCTCTTTGCCTCCCGATCCAAATTCTTCCATTCTTCATCGGTCACTCCCATTTGTTTAGTACACGGATCTACCACGATCCACTGATCTTTATCCACCAACAGATCCTCCATATTGAGTGTCCACAACTCAAAACTCTGACCATTGTACTTCTCAATCTCTATCTTTCCGCTGCTCGTTGTCTTCTTTCACCACCAGAATCGATCTCATAGATCTCCCACTGAATAGGGTCTACCACAGGCCCGAGCGAAAACCCTCAGTAACAAAGGCATCCCATTTAAGCCGAAATTGCTCTGATACCAAATGTAAGTTTTAACCCTGTACAGAAATTAGCTGCATACAAATTCTAAAACACAGGAAAAATAAAAATGAGAGAGCATAACACATAAAAAACATATACACACAGATTTTGCACTGGATCCCAAAACTGGGACTACCAGCTCGATTTTTCATTATGTTCCTTTCAATGTTACAATACATATTTATACATGCCGAAGCATCCAATACCATGGACCGAAAACCATAGGTAGGTTCGTCCACCCTAATATAGGGTCCAAAAAAAAAAATTCCTAGGGCGCTGCCCAGGACCCTGTAAAGGGGGGCTACCTGCCCCCCTCAAACCCCCCGAACAGGGGACCCCCGTGACCCCCCGATTGCGTAATTGGCGCAACGAAGGGGGGGCTCCGCCCCCCCTCTAACCCCCCGGTTAGTCGTGGAAAGAATATAACACAACCCAACAAGGAATAACATTTTCATTTCCCGTTGTTCATTTTTCCAAAGGAATGGTGCATTTTCATTTTCTGTTATTCATTTTTCCGAAGGAACACCATTTTCGTTCCTGCTGTTCCTTTTTCTAAGGGAATGACGCATTTTCATTTTCTGCTATTCCTTTTCCCAAAGGAGCAACATTTTCATTTTCTAGTGTTCCTTTTCCTGAAGGAATAACATTTTTGATTTTTGTTGTTCCTTTTCCCGAAGGAACAACATTTTTGTTTTTTTTTTGTTCCTTTTTACGCCGCATTTTTGTTTTATGTTGTTCCTTTTCTCGAAGATACACCATTTTTTTTTTCCACTATTCCTTTTGGAACAACACTTGGGTTTTCTGATGTTCCTTTTTCGAAAGAAAACATTTTTGCATTGTTTTACTTGCACTTGTTTTCTTTGCTGTTGTTCTTCTTAATGCGCAGTTGTTTTGAGTATTTTTTTCTTTTTGCTTGCAATTTTGTGCACAGTACTTGTTTTATTGTTTTCTTCTTTGTGTGTTTTATCATTTGGATCACTTCTGAGAAACAACTATACACCTATGCAATGAATATAAGAACTAGACGAAATTGAAATCAACAAATCACATAAAATTCACTATATTTACAAGAAATTGCTCTAAATTCATAAGAGAAAAGAGGAAAGGATGCAACTATTGATCATCTTGCTGTCACTATTCTACTAATACTGATATGATTGGTTCTCTTTATCATGATGGTTCCTTCTAAATTCCCATAATCCTCTCTGGTGATTATCAAAAAATAAGAACAAAGGGCATATTTTTCTATTGAGATGTTAAGACTTATTCCACCATCCCTACTCTTGAGTGTTGAACCACCCTTTCTGTATAAATAGGAAAAGTACTTTATAAAAAGAAAATAATAAATAAAAAGAAAAATGTTTATATAATTTGCTAACATGGTTTGTCAAATGAAGGATAGGGGGTATTATTGAGAACCAGCCTACCATGATCATAAGGAAGAAAGTGAAGTGGCATTCCCACTATGTCCACCACACCAGGGATATGATCCAAGAGGCACATCAGAAAAAATAAAAAACTCCTTGGAACAGGAGGTCTCATCACGAACTGGCTTGCCCACCTTTCACTTCTTCCCAGTGAATGGTAATATGATTTATCTGGTTAGCAAGCCACCATAATGGCCTCAATTCTGACATTCCACAGCACTTTCCTAAGCATACACAAAGGATCATGGTTCCATCGATGAAATAAACAACTGTGTCAAGGTTATGGACACGTATGGGCAACAGAGCTCTGTTGACGGTATTGAAGTCACATTTTTTATACATCAATAGCAGTTATGAATCCCTTGTGCTACCTTTGTAATGGGTCAAATAAGATTATGAACATAATTCCTCCGAGCCTATAATACATGAAATCTATTACAATCAATCATGACGGGAAAAGTTGATAGTGACTACATCGAACTTTTTGTGCATGTCAGCTATCCTATCCTCCAATCTCGCATCATCACGACATTCTCTTATTTATTAAGTGATTCTATTATATACCTTGATTTTAGCAATCTACTCATTCTTGTAAACATGGCATCTCGGTATACGTTGTTCCTTTTTTACTCTGTACCATGTCAGTCCAACATACTGCTCCCTCATTTGATGGTTGAGGACGGAATATCACATTGCAACGGGGAGCAGGTGACCTCATAATTCACTGGCATACATGTCAGTTTATCATTCGAAGAATTTCTACTCAGGAATAGCAACAATTAATGATATATTGTTTTCCAATTTGCATGGCTTACTGTTTCAAAGTTATTTCTGCATTATGCTCTGCAATAATTAGCAGTAATTTGAAATTTGAACAAGCTTGTTGTTTCGTCATTTTCTCTGTGGTTGCTAATAGCTTGAATAGCCTATTGTTCCATTGTCATCTCTGTGTTCTTACAATGTGCTAAGCACGGGAGGAAGATCAATTCATAGAGAACCACAAGTGACAGTCTCTAATGTTGCACGAGAAATCCTAACAAGGGCAGAATAGATAGTTTATCTAAATCATCTGCAACAATCCAACCAGACCGTGGCAATCAAATTTTTGCAGAACTTGTAAGAATGTCACTCCATGGTAAGAGGAAGACAAATAACAGTCATTGATGACATAATTGCAGAGGTTTCGAGACTGCCAGCCACTAGATCTGTGTGGACTCTAAAGAAGGTAAGACTGCGAGATGCCATAAAAATCTTCCAAGATGAAGGTCAGAACCTAACTCGAAGAGGAAAGGGAGTTCTACCAGTAGCCTTGGGAGAACGATGGGAAAAATTGGTGAGAATAATATAGAATTACATCACCTATGAAGGTAGAAAAGGCATGGTAAGATCATGCCACCTTAAGATTTTAGCCATATTAAAACAAAAAAGCACTGTGAATTTTCTTGCATTTTTAAAATCTTTATTACATGATGTTTCCTGAAGCATAAAGAAATCTCACCACATAGAATCGGTAGTAAGTCACTATGGTTTGATACGACTGATAGTTAGCTACAGTCCTGCTTAGCAACAGGGCAGTTGGGAAGAACTAACTTTTACAATAGATGGGGGACTGGATTTGCCAGCCCCCAAACAAAAGCATGCCGCAAGTACATCGAATACACTGTTGAAATGAAGGAAATTTGTTAGATTGGCATGGATTAGCGGGAGGCTGGAAAATTCCCAAGGGAACACCAGTCAACCGGTGGAGATAGATGATTCAAGGGACAAGCAACCCCTGCAATTGGAAGGAGGAGAGAATGAAAGAGAATTGTATGATGAGGGAGAAACAGAGGGAGAGACCAAGCAATCTGGTCAGGCGGAAGAAGAAACAGAGCAATGTGAGGAAAGCCCATTGTAAAATCCATTGTGAGAGGATGAATTGGCTCAGATTCTGGCCAATATGGGCAAATATACTCAACCTCTCAGCCCACTAAACCTCCACACTGAAGAAGAACCACAGGAGCACATTGTTCATGATAAGAGTGCATTCGAAGAGTTGTGTGATGAGGAAGAAGAAGAAGAGAATCACTCCGGCCATGGTGAAAGTGCATCTGGAGAGAAAAATGATGAGGATGAAGAAAAAGAACAATTTGTTCCAAGTCAGAATACACCGAAAGAATTTTATGAAGAAGAAGAGGGGGAGAAGAAGTTACCCAGGGGATAGCAGAACAAGCTAGGGTTTCTATCCCCGAACAACCTGATCAACAAAATAATGAGGAAGCACCCCAAGAAGAAAATCAAGGAATTGGTCAAGGAGAAAGTCCAGGCCCGAATAAGAGAATATTTGTTCCTTCCAATAAAACAAAATAAATCAAAATATTACAAAAGGAACAGCAAAGATTTCTTAATGTAATAGTGTGAATTTGACAACAAATTGGGATTATAAAGATGGGGAAGAAAGCAAAACGAACCCAAGTGGTAAAGCATGCAACCACTCTGGCGAAACCCCTTAGGAAAAAGGTTAAGAGGACTTAGGTCTAGCATGTCATTCAAAATCAAAAGGAACAACATTCGACTGTTAACCATGTCAAAATACAAACAGAGAACATAACGACCTGTGACAAAGAAATTCAGATAGAGGCACAGTCCTCTGAGGAAATTCAAACCATAAATATGGAACAACGCAATAAGAAGATTCAAGTAAAACTCCCACTTACAACTACTATGTGGGATATTGACGTGAGGAAAGTAACTCTGTGAGAGGTTTTGATGCAAGCCCAGCAAGAAATATAAAAGCTGACAAAACAGATTGTCTCTTGAGAAAATTTGAAGAATTAAAACAACAACTAAGGGATGTCGATTTATCTGAAAGCCAGGCTTTTGAAGGATGGCGAAAGGAAGAAGAAAGAGTCCAAAGTGTAACTCATACGCTAGATGTAGTCATCAAACAAATGGATACCTTATGCTCTTTTTATACTGATGTCTTAGCATGTAGAGCACCTGATAGGAATTATGCTTTGTTTTTAATGCAAAGATATTTGCAATTGAAAATTAAAGTTGTCAAAGCAGGAGCCCCTATAGAAATAAACACTATTGATGACTTCATAAATTGTTGTAAGCACTATGGGGTGAAGGTTCAGAGATTATTATGTGAATTCTATTTTCACAACCTTGTTTTAGATCAAGAAACGGAGTAGAATCCCAGTCCTTTCATTGGGGATATCCAACTACAGGCATTCAGTTCATTTGGAGTTAATCAAATAAAATGGCTTAAAGCCTACAATGCCTTCCAAAGACAAGACAATGGATTAGACTTATGGGTGAGAGCTGAGCCTAGAGATCCATTGCAGTTATGGAATAAACATAGGAACCTAATGAGGACTCCTGGCGTGATTGAAGCATTAGGACCTATTCATACAACAATCAATAAGGAAAGGATAGAATAATTCTTTACCATAAAAGACCTTGCCATTTCAGCTGCTAAATTTCGATATCAGACTTCTAATCCAAGTATCCAACAAAGGGAATTGTTTAACTATGAGAAATTTAAGTTAGCTACTGATCGCTTGGGCCTCTATGGTGATCTTATCTTGAGGGAAGGGCCACCTTGGTTAGGTCGTAGGTTCTGAATTCTGGTCATTTGGCATCCTACACTAGGATACAAAGCCTTATACGAAATGTCTGAGGGCCAAACAGGACATCTTTTTGAGCACCTAGCTAGGCATCATGGCTGTAGACCTCCTCATGAGATCCCGTCTCCAGCCTACTCCCTGACCGCCTTGCATGTGAACTACAATGTTTTCATGAGGCCATTAAAAATGGTAAGCATGGGGGTGTGTTGAGCATTGGAGAAGGTATATGTTATTTTCATTTACTTTGTTATATTTTCTTCAAAACTCATAACCTTTTAACATCATGAGCTAGGTATATGACAAAAGATTATGATAAAATATAGAAGATTTATATGTAACATGAAATAACTAATAATTTCCCTTTTTCTATGCAGAAAGAGGAGAAAACAGAAGACTGCCATCCAAAAGGAAAGAACAAGACCAAGTTAACTGTTGTCCCTTTGATAGGGAACCACGTTCAAACAAGGCAATCCAAATTGGAGTGGAACAACTAGAAAAAGGAAAAGGAGATACCTAGTCAACGCAAAAGAACAAGACGATAACTGAGAACTAACAGTTTGGTGAATCCCTTGGGATCCTTTGATCCTGAGGGCTCGCTATCTTAACAATCTTTCGTATCGTTGATATCTCCACTCGGTCATTATAAGAAGGGGTAGCACTATTAGTAGGGGGAGAACAATTGTTACTTTTATGAAATTCTTCTTGGTACTTGAACTTTGATAATCGACTCTCTTTGAAGAGCGATTCATTGTAACTCTATTTGATGTTTAATATATAAATCTTGTTGTTGTTTTATCATTGATTCTGGAGTAACTTTAAGTAGTGAGTCCCTGGATACTAAGGGCCTGGCCCTGGTGGATCACTTGCTCCTGTACCATTATTTCTGATTCATGTGTGGTTTGATCTCTTCCATCTACTCTGTTCAGTAATTTGACGTGCTTTGTTGTTTTACATATCGTCTTTGTTATATATACTTGACTAAGTAATATTATTACCTACAACAGGAATGCTATGTTATTCATTCTAACTTTATATCGCATTGTTGTTCCTTTTGACAATTGATAAAACATTTATGTTCCTTATAGATTGCCATTCGATTATAGATTAACAGTGTCGTATATTCCTAAATCGTTACTACTGTATGGTTTATTCTTAAATTGTGATCGTTGTTCATTCGGGATTGTTGTTCTGTTGTGATTGCAATTGCTATTACTTTATAACTGTGATTCATGCTTATTGTATCGAAGATCATATTACTGTTCCTTTTAATGTTAAATGTGTCGTGTGTTTAATCTAGTTTTTTGTACATTCATATTTGATCTAAGTTGCTATTCTATATTTTATTTATGTTAGTCTCCTGTTCCATTTATGTTTGTTGTTCAATTCAAAGGTTGTTACTTGATTCCTGTAGGATATAATTATTGTTGCATTCATTTCCGTAGGTTAAGGTTTTGCTATTCAATGCTATTTATAAAGATAGTTGTTATTCCATTTCTTTCCATTTGAAGTTATCATCACTTTGGTGTGCAGAAGGTCTGAGATTGTAGTGAACATTGACATATGTTGTCTAGTTCCCAGATTGGTGATCCTTTCTTTGAGTGCTTTTTGATTGCTTCAGTTTACAGAGGGAAGAGTTATCATTACTGTACCCTTGACTGATAACTTGTTGTGGCTTTCTAAACGTAGGATTTGAGTCTTAGGTTTCTTTTTGCATCTAGATTTTATTCCAAGCATCCATCTAGCTTTGTATTTAGAGCACTATAGTACTAGCATTACTCTAACAAATGACCGCCTAAAACTGAGTACACTCTTTGAGATGACAAATCATTCCTGGATTGACAATTAATGAAGGGTAAATAGAGGTGAAAAAGACCCTTTTTACTGCTCGACATTTGCAAACACCCCATTAAAGGCATGGGAAAGAAACAAAAGTGATGCTTCTATATATATAGGGTGTAGTTTGGGATATATTAGAGTTCAAGGAAAACTACTTTTTGTTGTTTCTTTAATTGGTTCTAATTATATTGACAACCTTGATGATCAAAAGTGCACTGAAGGTTATGTTACCAATATTGGTTTTAGACTAGTCACTTGGATTATTTAGAAGCAAAAGACCCTTTCACTTTCACCAGTAGAAGTAAGGCATTGAAAAACAATTAGTGCAAGAATAGAAAGTAAGAATATATGTGCCTTTGATAGATCCTTTTAGATTTTGGATTCCAATAACGACATCTGACCATAACTTAATTTTATAGTTGTATTTACATTGATATCACCAAATATATACTTCAACATCAATACCACAAAAACATTGAAATACACATGCACTTCCTCTGAATTCAACATCGGCTTCAAGTTTTGTTTTTATTAACAGATGATCAAGCTATAGACATTTACATAAATTCTATCATTAAAACATCTTTTTCAAAACTGTGATCTCCGTTAGGAGTTCCAGAATTTATCACTAGGAGAAGGTATGATATAATGACTCATTCATCCTCTTGTTATTTGTACTTATCTCTCTTGTGTACAAGAGAAATCTCCCTAGACTTCAAAGAACCCTAGTAACAAACAGTAAACCCTAACTTTATCTGGACTCTGGTTGATTGAAAGTAATTAGAATGATAGAGGCCTCTTACAGATTTAACAAACTAATTGATGAAGTCCTTTAAATCTTTCGACCATTTTGAAAATGTTGGTGCTCCTTACATGGCAATGTTGTCCCTTCCTGGGTTAACTGTTGGGTTGCCTGTTTGGTTGTTCTCAACCTCTCTGGTCCCTACCGTCTCAAGTACTAGTCAATCAGTTCCTACACCTGAACAACATCATGTTGATTCCAAGGTGGACCTCTCCCCTTCTTCGCCTGTTTCTGCGTCCTCATCTTCTACCTCGCCTGGTGAAAGTCTGAATTCAAGTAACCAGGTGGCTAAGAAGAAGAAGAAGAAGATGAAGAAGAATAAGTCTCCTAAGGGAGAGGCTAAAAGTGCAGTGACTGCTCCAAATCCAATTCAAGTTGAGCCACCCTCTGCTCCTATGCGGAAGGTCAAATTTCCTTGTAGATTGTACAAGGATGACCACCGTCTTCTTGATTGTCCTGGCATTCCCAGGATCCTTGAAGTATGGTCTCACGATCTGGTTCATCCCTAATCGCCCTCTAGAGCTCATGGTGATGCTACCCTATCAATGGGCAACGGTAAGAAGAAAGGGAAGATTTGATTCCCTTGTAGGCTATGTGAAGGAAATCATCCCCTTCACCTTTGTCCGCTCATGGATAAAGCTTCCACTGTTTTGGAAGGTCTTACAGCTTCTTCACCCCAACTTCCTGTTGGTTATCAGAGGCTCTCTTCAGACCCTCTCCATGTTGACAAAGGGATTGAATTAGATTCTTCTCTTGTCCATCCTCCTCTTCCTTAACCTGGCTGTGCCAAGCCTGCTCCAGACCAACCGTTGGTTGAAGAAAGTGTCAACTTGAATTCACCGCCTGTTGATCACTCTGTTATGGAATAACGTCATGATCATGTTCTTCTCGTCTCGTCAGATTCTCTCGAGCCCGAAAATGACTCTCCTATCCCAGCTGATCTGGAGAGTCCTTGTTCGGTTCTCTTAGAGTAGGGGGGCAATCATATGATTCCCCCACCAAGTAGTTTCGTTGTTTCCTTCGACTGGAGCCATTTGACCGCCTTTTGCCTTCCATCCCATGTGCCTTTCCAGATTACAGTACATGCTTGTGATAAGGAAGTACCTTGAACTGTCTTGGATGAGGGTGCATCTGTCAGTCTTATGCCTTCCACTACTTGGCAAGCTTTGGGCTCCCCACAGCTTGTGCCAGTCGCATAGAATTTGATGGCATTTGACGGAGGAACTAGTCAACCATTGGGGATCCTCCCACAGTTTCCTATTACTTTGGGAGAAAAAACCATCTATATTGACGTATTGGTTACTCAACGTACTTTAGATTTCAATCTTCTCCTTAGTCGTGACTATGTTTATGCCATGGGGGCCCTTGTCTCTTCACTTTAGTGTGGTTTTCTTTCCACACGATGGAAGAATTGTGACTATAGATCGATTATCGTTCTTTAGTCCCCCGGTGCCTTCTGCGCAGTTGTCATCCCCTCCTGGTTTTTATCCACTGGTTGTATCTGCCCCACCGCAGGTCAACTATGTGGCCACTTATCCCGTGCCTATATCCAGTGATGTTGCCGTCATGCATAGTGTCCTAGGGGCATTGGGTCCCGATTTTCAAGATGTTGTCCTTCCACTGGGAGTGGCACTCTTGGAAGCAGTGACTTCCTGTTCATTATGATGAAGTTCGATCGGAGCATAGTTCACTTTCCTATGTCAAGCTCCTTAAAAAATGAAATTGGGTCTGGTCAGAGCATGGTTCTTATCCTGTGTCAATCTCCTTAACAAATGAAATTAGGTGTCACGAGGATAGTTTTCTTAACTTTGTCAACCTCTTAAAAAATAATGAAGCAAGAGCTTGTGCAATTCGAGTGCGATCACAATATTGTCAACCTTCACTCCATTTTTAATGGACTAAAGCTTGGGGAGCATAGACCTCGAATTGAGACATCATGCTAGGGGGGCATGCCCGTTTTCCCTTGTCTCCAAGCATAGTTTGCATATGTGTGGTCATGTGTGCTTTTAAGCATGCGTAAAAATAAAATCCATTTCCAAGCATAGTTTGCATGTGTGTTGTCATGTGTGCTTTTAAGCTTGCGTAAAAATAAAATATGTGGGTCGTGTGTTATGCAACTGATACATTAGATTACAATTGTGTTATACGTTTGCATAGCATATAAAAACATCATCACATGTAAAAGATCCATCCAAAACGAGTATGTATATATATATATATATATATAATATATATATATATATATATATATAATATAATATATATATATCGTGTGGTGCACCAAGGCACTCAAAAATAAGTGTACATGTCTAGATAAGGCCTGTGTTCTCTGTACATCTGAGACACATGTCTCTCAAAAATCATCAGTAGGGAATAAAGACCTAGATATCTACTGTGGTGGGTGGTGCTCCCTATAGGTCACAGCTGCTCGTGCCACCCGCCTCAAAACGCAGTGCATCCTAGGTTCTACCCCCACTGTATGGATTTGAGACGCTATGGGGACCTCCTCTATCCCTTGGTAGTCTGGTATCCCTATTAGCAAGCCCTCGAGGTTCTGCATCACGGTCTCCATCGTATCATTTCCCAGAGGAGCCATAGCTAGAGCTCTAATGCCCTGTGCATCCCTACGCGCCTCCGGGGCCAAGCCAAGGGGTCTTGCCAGTCCCGCATCTGCATACCATAGCATTTGTCATTAGGACATGCACATGAAAAAATAAAAAACATCACAAAAATAAAAAATAAAAAAATGAGATCAAGTGTCTTACCACCGTCATCCCACTGCTCTCCAGCAGGCAGCGGCATGTTTGGATCTCCACGGAAGTATATGCCAGCATATGGCCAGTCCTCCACAAAAATAGTCTGCCTCTCCAACCACTCTCGGAAGAATACTCCCCATGCCACTGGTCGACCGCCACCTCCTCGTGGCATGACTTGGCCCCATCGTGTGGCCCTCGTCTCTCGAGGGCCCCTAGGTGGGTCGAAGACCATATCCTATAGCTGCAATGCTGGTACTCGCTCTAGCATGAGCAGAAGTAAGATCGACCCGTAACCGAACTACTTCGACTCACCTCAACAATAGTTGGTTAGTTGTCTCTTCATACTTGTTGTTATTGTTGCTGCCCAGTTGAATATGGTAGGATTCAAGCATTCGAGAGCCAATCAGAGATGGGCCTTCGAGGCCTCGTGATTGGCCAAGGAGCCCGTTGCCCGAGTCACCATGAAGAGTATAATCCGAAGGACGATGTCATCCACTGTAGGAATTGCTACCTTCCCACTCCGTGTCTTGCGTGCCCGTGGGCACACCTAGGCCATCAGCATGTCTAGAGTATCACCACCGGGTCGCTACCACTCCAGAATAGGCATCTCACCCCGACGTGACAACCCGGTCAAGAAATAGATATCAGTGTAATCGAACTCGATATCTCGGTCTCAGATCACAAATTTCCAATCAGTGGGATTCCAGGCTCTGATTAAGAACTCCGGAAGGTGAGGTTGTGCTCGTAGGCGCAGAGTTAGGAAGAATTTGAGCAACCCGCACACCTGCATTGCATTTCGGCACCCAGCATCGGCAAAAGCCTCTATATGTTTGTTATCATGAGCACATTCTTGCCAAATGAACGCCATTATACCCTGCATAGTCAAACAATTTCATTAGGACCCTGTTCATAAAATTTCATACGTCCATTTGTCAAAAATTTTGCTGCGCGGTGTCAGCGTGATTGTTTTTAAAACTGTTGCGTGGCATCTGATAATGGTGCCCTGTGATAATTTTTACCGGGTCAGCGCGGAAGCACATCACTCTTCCGTGCTGATTTGGGAGTGGTCAGTGGAAATATTTCTCGATCAGCGCGGACCCGATAGGAAAATCCGCGCTGACCGAGAGTGGAATGGACTTCAAAAAAATCGCCCAAACCACCACTTCCCACCGTTAAAATGCAGTAAAAAGACTTCAAAATGGAGCGTAAGGGAAGATGAACCTACCTGGTATAGGCTGCAGGATCTTCGGTGCACGTACGGGGTGGAATTTGGCTCGTCAACCTCACAGCTCCAAGTCGTTCTCCAAAGCTCAAATGATAACAATGGTAAAAAAAAAAAAATTGGTTTACCCTCCTATTTATGGTAAATTTGGAAATTAAATATTATTTTTCATCCATATGGGTTTTTATGGTGGTTTTTTACCATATACTTGGTTCCAATATAGTTTTACTATGTTTTTATGCATGTTGTCTATATTATTTCGAAGAGATTTACGCGTGTGGTGTTCCTTGTGCAGATTATAATGCTGGTGGAATTACGATGGTTATATATGCACTTGGCTCCAAAAAGTCAGCTTTAAGCTCTTTTTCGATGTGAAATAAGAAAAGATAGCCGAGTCTGCCTTTCAACTCGTTAAAAGAAACGAGAGGCTGTCGTCTTTAAAGCTCTTTTTTCGACCGTTTAAACTTAAAAAGATCGTCGGACTTTTGTTGTTTAGAATTCGTTAATGGTCACGAAATGACGTGGTTTAGATCGCTTTTTTACTTTTTCGGGTCAAAGTCACTACTTACGAAAAGTACTCCTCGGTCGTAATGGTCGAGCAGTTCTTTCGAGCATAGTTTTATACTTTTTCGAGCTCGAGAGACACAACTTTATGAAAAAGGACACCCTCAGAGTTCCCTTTTCACTGTCTTTTCAAACTCTCTAAATATGAAAAGACGCAGATTTTTTCCTTTGTCAGACTCTTTACGAAAAAGGACACCCTCAGAGTTTCCTTTTCACTATCTTTTCAAACTCTCTAAATATGAAAAGACGAATATTTTTTCCTTTGTCAGACTCGTTAAAACTTAATGACATCGGGTTTCGTCATGATGATGCCTTTCAAGCATATGCTATCCCCGTCAAGCTTGCCATCTAAAAATAACCGGGGTACTCGCCAGAAATTGTGGGGGAATAAAGGAACCGTGATCATCGTCGTGTCGGTAGTATGTCACTCTTGAACGTGGCACTTGTCTGCATTTCATGTTTGGGTGGGGACATCTCATCTTGTTTCACATTTGCTTCCGTGGGTTTGGGTTATCCTGTTTTACCATTCATCTGCTCATTGCCTTGTCACTATGACCCCTGATCATTTGACATCAAATACTGCCAAATCCGATGTCGTGCCGTCAATATTTTCAAGAGAAGTTTACCTCTGCAGAATACTCAACCTCCCTCTGATATATCGCACAAAACATTTTATCCCTCTTTGTCTCGTGTCGATGATGTGGGAAACATTATGGCCCACCTTCAATCAAGGTCACTTTCTGTCGACTTCAGTTCATTATCCAGCAAGTTGACCTAGAGACTCCCTTCAGGTGCCTTAGAGCCTGCATGCCTCAATGGCAGGTTCTTCGTGTTCGATGCGAGGTTTTCATCATTGGCCTCCGATCAAATGATTCTACAGGTGTTTGATGCCGGGTCACTGATTCGCACGCCGTGGATTGTACCTATAGTACCTTGAGGACCATTGTCATTATTAGTGGTACCTCTCGCATCTGTTAACAGTTTTCATCATTGACTCGTAATCAGACGATGTTCTCGCATGTTCGACTTCGACTCCTATATTCACATGCTTGAACTTGTACTTTGTTCTAGTTGAGTTGGAGCGCAAAACTCTGGATTTTGTATATAGCAATCCAGGCTGCATTTTGTGGATTACTATAATCACTATATGACTCATTCATTGGATGGCTGTGACCATTCCTGAGTCCATTCATTGATCCTCATCGGATGGCTGCATCCATACTTGGGATCCAGATTTTTATGTACTCTGTTATGGATGGATGCGCCCATACCATGTACATCATTTGTTTGAGCTATCAGTTGTACTACATGCAGGTTCTTCTTGGTGGCATTCCAGTTCGACCAGTTCCGTAAATCATTTCAGCCCTCCCACTCTCTCGGGCTTCATGCTTTAGGGGGCATCTGTTACACAGTAATTTGTCACTATCTCCTTGTCAGTCTTCCTACTGTGTCATGAGACCAAATTAATCATGCTCATGCTCTCTAATGTGTCCAAATGACCCACGTTTCCAAAGTTTCCTCTATCATCGCGACTGTTGTAAAAATAAACGCGCTGATGACCGCTCCAAAACAGACTCAATGCGCTGCCAGCGTGGAAGCACACGACTTTCCCACGCTGGTCGAATTTCATGTGACAGCGCACTATGTCTTCATATCTGATTGCGTTGATATGATTTTCTTTGTTATTCAGAAGCGATGACAGTGCTCCAGTTCAGTTATGTAGCTGCGATGATCCAGTTTGGGCGAGTTTGTTCTAACAACCGGCCTTCCAGATGACTCCAGACCTGGTTGTTGACCTTGTAAATGTCACCCTCCCTTCTCTGGCATGTCTGTTTCGTCATTTGAGCCACCTTCCTTGGAGATAAGCTCATCCTCACACCATTCATGGAGACTCCTTCTCCTATTTAAGCCTCCACCATTGCCATGAGCTGCTAGTTTTGGAGCTCATTGGAGTTTGGAATTGATTGTGTTTAGAACATTGTTGATAGTGTGTGAGCTTGATAGACAACTGGTGTGATAAGTGTGGGATTTCTATAGTGCTTAAGGAAGGTTGTGAAGTGTTTCCATCTTGTGTAAACTTATGTGAGAGAGAGAGTTGTCTTGGGATATCTACTTTCAAGGGTGAATGCTTGAAGGACTTGATGGCTGGACCCAACCAAAGGAGGATTTGATGTTAGAACTTGGTTGTATTCTCTTTTGTTTTATCAATAATAATAGACGACTATCATTAAGGTTCCACTCATGTGTCTTTATTACGATGTTTGAGTTGTATCTTTTCTGACCGGTACATAGTTGCATTTCCCGGATTTTATGCTTGTATTTGTTTTGTCCTTTGCTTGTGCAGGTGTATGTTCATGAAGATCGTGAGGATTGCGACCAACCAAAGTGAAAGAACGGAAGCGAAAACGCTTCTACGAATATAAGCATTGGATTCGAGGTAGGCTCTCATCTTGGCCTTTATTTTGCAATCAGGAACCTGCGTGTTAACGTTGCTTGATTGTTGCTAGACCTTAGTTAGGCTAGAGGGATCGCCTTTGTCCGTAGAGGGGATTTACCTACACAACAATTTGGCGACTCTGCTGGGGAAATTTTTACCTTGTTGTTTGAATTGTAAGCTTTAGACGGAGCCTGAAGCATGGCCAGTTAGCCTTCGAAACGCTATTGCTCTGCATTAGCGAAGTAGATCAAATCCATTTCAGTCAATCTCTGGTTTTGTTTACAAATTGAAGGGCTTGGAGCTAGCTTTTGTCCTTTTCTTGTTCATTTTGTCCTTGAGTTGGATTTTTGCTCTCTTTTCGAAGTTTGGGGTTTAGTTCTCTGCTTTTTGGGTTTCCTGGTTTGGTCTGGGAAGTGCCTTGATTGTTTAAGAGTGATTGCCTCGGTTTGGGAGTTTTTGGCTTGATTGTGGTCGTTTTTTGGCTTCATCACGGTTTATTATAAGACAATCACGCTGCCATCGCATAGCCCTCTCTGTGATTTCCTGATCATCAGGTTAATACACAAAACAGTCGTGACGGTTCTGAAAATCGAACCATCGTGGTTAAGTCGTGTTCTTCCGCGCTGACATTGCATTGTTGCTACACGTAGTTTGTTATCAGTGCCCTGTTTCTTTGTTCCACCCGCATTGATTCCTGTAGAATTGAATTTCTTCAATTCTATCTCCTAAGCTTGTTGGTCTTACTATCCCCTACCTTTTTCACTTGGTTTATGACTTGATTTTCATTGTCTGAAGGTTGAAGCACTTTCTTGCGAGTCTTGTTGAAGCGAATCTTGCTTTGTGACGTAGTTTTATTGTTCCAAGTTTGTTGGATCAGCTTTGCTTGGTTACTCGCTTGCAAAGGTTCGTTTACTGCTTGCTATTGGTTTGATTTAGCCTTCCTCTTTGCTTTCTTTTGGTTGGTTGTTTAAGTGATCGTTGTTGGACCAATCTTGACATTGTTTTGATTTCTTTTCACTACCCAAGCACAGATCACAGTTGTTTGGGGTCAACCGGTTTTTCCACATTTGTCTGTTATCATTTCTCAAAAAACTCCTTAGTGCATTTTGCCATTATTGAAAAAGAAAGTATCTTTTGCTTTGGGATAGTTAACGAAAGTTAGGACTTTCATTTTGATTAGTGGATTAGTAATCTTAAGGAAAAGTTTAGTGATTTCCATTAGCTGCATTAGAGAAATTCTTTGTTGTTTGTGATCGTTTCGTTTGCATGAAAGCTCTCTAAACTCTTCTGTAATTAGCATTCATCGAATGAAATGTCATGTTTTGGCATATAGAGTGCATTTAGGGATTTTGAGAAATTACATACGGTAGGACCTGAAAACCGAAACTTAACTCAAGATCAACTTTAAAATAAATCGAATAAACATAAAAACGCATTGGAACATAACGCTCACATTCTAGAGGTCTAGGCTAGAGACGTGCTCCGGCGTCGTTAAACCTAGTCACTTTTGTTCTCGCATTAAGGTTTGGTGATTCCTCCTTGTGTGATTCAACTGTGGTCTAGTACGGACTTGTGCTCCCATGTACCGTCGCGTATATATGCGGAGACTCCACTAGGTTATCATCCTTGATCCATAGGAAGCCATGTCTGCCGCCTTACAGCCCGTAACGCACCGAACATAACATTCGGGAAGATTGACTGCCGTACGGAAAGTCCTTAGCTTTCATATGATCGCTAAGGTGTATATGCAGTTTTACGGATTGTTTGGTAAACCCCTTGCCTAGTTTCTCCAGAGCAGTCACTTTTTGATCCTTTTCAGACTCCTTAAAAGAAAACGCTCTATTGAGCACTTGTCACTTCAGGCTCGCTAAATATTCGAAGGCGACTAGAATCATCTTTTTTCCTTTTCTTGACTCTTAAAACATGGAAAGGTCAAGTTGTGTCCTAATGTTTTGAAATCTATTCGAGCACAATTATATTTACCTTGTTAGATCTTGTTTGCACTAGTTTCGAGTAGGGTTTTTTATCATTAGCTTGAGTAGGGTTCTTTCTCGTTTAAATGGCAACTTTTCTAGAGTTCACCAACCCAGGTATCCCCTCTGATGGGAATCCTGGTCATTTCTCTCCTTTAGGAAATGTTGGTGCTCCTTACATGGCAACGTTGTCCCTTCGTCGGTTAACTGTTGGGTTGCCTATTTGGTTGTTCTCAACCTCTCTGGTCCCTACTGTCTCAAGTACTAGTCAATCAGTTCCTACACCTGAACAACATCATGTTGATTCCAAGGTGGACCTCTCCCCTTCTTC